>JASDQU010382505.1:0-11133 GCA_032191745.1 Picea mariana | reverse complement strand
ATTTATTGATTAATTTAGACTTTTTAAATTAGACAACAAAATCGATTATCATATAAGCAACATAAATCAGTAGTTCACTTAATTTAATGGACAATGGGTATTTGTTAATCAAGATTTCTTGATGTGGTTTGGTGCCTAACTTAGTTCACCTTATGATACATTTATAACCTTAGTATCTTGGTTACAGTTCACTCCTTCTCACTTTGACATCTTGCTTAAATGGTTTTGGGGTTGTTGGCGAAGTCGGTAATAGCTTGCGCATTTTCTTTTGATGGTGTCATCTTGCGTCTTGTCAACCTGTTTCTTGGGGGGTTGTAGGTGTAGTCTTCTTGTCATTTATTTTGGATCCTAGCACGTTGGATTTATCTTGAGTCCTTGGTCCATTTATGTTGTTGTGCCATGGTTTTTGTCGCGCCTATCACCGGGCGACTGCATGATTCCTGAGGAGGGGATCATTGTGTGCCCTATCAGATAGAGGTGAATGATAACTTGGCTGGAGTCTATGCTACCCGTTGTGGGCATTGTTCATTGTAGTTGTTGTTGGTGCTTTATATGTAACGCCTTCAAGTGTTGGTTGCACACCATCGAGGTTCTATTTACGGGCCATCGAGTCCATTGTGTCAGGATGGTGGATGTTGTGCTTTAGCTTATAGGCGTTGTCATGTTTGTGTCGGGCGGGTAGTCGTTTCTATATTTTTTATTTATGCATGTTTCACCCAGTTGATTGTTGTTCAGTGTGTTGACGCATTGTTGTTTGTTTCCCGATCTACGTGCATGGGTTCATTGTCAGGTTGTGTGGTTCAATTGTTGTCGTCATTGCCTTTTTTCCTAATAATTAAAAAAAAAATCACTTTTGCAGTCGTAACGATTGGGGTTGTTACACTTTAGAACCAGTTGTAGAGGAGACACCTTCTCTAGGTGAATACTTTTCCAGTCCTAATAAAAAGGCCACTATAAAGGGAAGTCCCAGAAAAAGGAAAATGGAACAAATAGGAGATACTCCTCTAAAACAAATCATGGTATGGGATGCATTAAAAATTGATGATCTAGAATTTGATGGTGAAGTTGCAGACTCAATGGGAGATTTTTCTCATGCTAGCAAATGGTCTATTGATAATCTCAAAAATATTATTAGTCAAATACAATACCAAATTAAATTTCGAGAATGATTTCCAGCAACAAAAGTCTCTAGTTGAATCAAATTTTCAAAATCAAATTAATGTTATTAAACAACAACATCAATATAAGCTTCAGGATCTTGAAGACCATTTCAAACAGGAGAACAAGAAACTTCAGGAAACATCTACAAAATAGATAACATAAAAAATAAATAATCTTTCCTCCTAATTCGAAGAATTGTAGGGAAAACAACTGACATGGAAATCATAAAGGAAGAGGCTTTGACATCAAATGAATAACTGAAATTATCTCAAGAAGATTTATATTAAAAATTGAGTCCTGTTCAGAAATTTAATAAATCCCTAGATTATTTCTTAATCATTATCAAATATAGATTGTTTGAGTTGAAAAATTCTCAAGATACGTTTGAGAAAGTGAAAAGTTGGCAGGAAAATACAAGACAGTTCCAAAAAATATCCCACGCATTTTGGAGCTGGAAAAACTCATAATCCAAATCACTTTGGATACTTGGCAATAAAAATTGAAATGTTCACAAAGCATGGTCATAGATGTAATCAAATATTGTTCCAACATTTGGTACAATGCAATAGATATCATCATTGAATTTGATATGCCGAATGTACAGTTTCTGGGAGTTGCTGACTTGGGAGAATCTTCCTTTACTGATATTCAACAAAAAAGAAAAGACACTGAAGGTTTAATTCAAGGTTTAGATAAATGTGATATGAAAGCAAATAATCATTTCCTTGTTAATCCAGTGACATGCACAAAGGTTATTAACAATTTATGTTCCCGATTGCAATGAGAAATTAACAATATCACAGGGAAAGTTTTCTATTGTGAAATAAATTTGGATAAGTCAAGTCCTACATTCATCTCACAAATTGCAAGGAACTTTTCTAAATGGAAAATATACACGAGGAGATCAAGAAATGAAAGCAACAAATCAAGCAGACAACTCCTCAAAGTTGCAAAATATCTTATTTTCAAAGATTTATGTATTTTTAGTTTTCAAAAAATTCTGATTTTATGTTAGATTGAACTCTATTTATATAATTTTGTATCAAGAAACATGGGGTTGGAAACTCTAGGAAAATTGGCTATTTACACTATTGTAAAATCCAAAATTTTAACATTTGAAGACTGGAAAATGGCAGTACTTACATGGTGTTGCAATTGTTTTGGTACTATTATTCAAGGCTAATGAAATAATGATTTTGCAGGCCACTATTATTCCTCTTTCAAATGGTTTATGTTCTCAATTTCTACAATACTGTTAGAATTTTTTGAGAAATCATTGTGTCATTCTTGATTGAATTTGATGAGAATGATAATAGATTAAAATATGAGTGTGCATATTTGTAATCTCCCAGTAACTGTTTACTAAGTGATTATTGACATGTGCTTTCTTTAACCAATGTTGATTATGAGAACTATTTCCATTGTCTATCAACTTATATTTATCTTGTGTTTTATTCATGATTTTTCATTTTGAGTGTTGGTATATATATTCGTTCTTTTCTCAGTAACTATTTACTGAGTCAAAGTTGATGTGTATCTGTTTTAATTATTATTAGGTTATATGGACTATTTTTGTTTCTTGATAGTTTATAATTATCTCATATTCAATTTATGATATCTTTCTTTCTTCTAACTACAATATCACGAACTACTTCTACTATCCAAGCTAGGATAGTGTAGCTTTAGAATAGAGTTAGATTAATTCTTTATGTTTTATGCACACTAGCTAAGAAGAGTTTCAAGGAAAGTATCCTTTCAAGGAGAAAATTTCCCATTAGTGGAAACCATGCCCACATTCTGGTGATGATTTCCATCCTAAATGAGTATAGGCATAATTGGGGCCTCGATCTAACAATTTATCCATGTTGGTTGCTACAAAGTTTTCCAAGCATCAACATTTTGGAGCTAGAAGGAGGGAAACTGATAATTAATGTCACATAGAGCTCTACAAAAGTATGATACCCACTCAAGAAGATCACCATCACCTTCAACCCCTCTCTTAGAGTCAAGCTCTAATACCCCTTTCAAGAAAATCTATCCAACATTAGAGATTGGCTTACCCGAGTTGTCTTTTCATACCGGATCTGTAGAAGTTACACAATCAATCCAACAAGAAATCATAGATTCTAGAATTACTCAGGAAACACCACAAGAAATCATGGATTTTGATATTATTAAAGAAATCCTACCTTTGTATCAATATATTATGTTTCAATATGTTCGTTGGATCCCTGATCAAGGAATAATGGATTTTACAAATCCTGAAGAATTTAAATTAGAAGATCCTCCGTAGTTGCAAAATCTTGGAATTTTGACGAGAGCACAAAGTAAAAACTTGGGAAAGAACCAATTGAATATATCATACCACTTAAGGGTAAAAATATTCATTTAGAATATCCTCCCAGTCCTCCTTTTAATTTAATTTCTAACCCTCTCGCTCCTAATAAATACTGGCAATAACACATTTATGTAAAAACTAAACAGATGGTTTTAAGCACCTACCCCAATTTTAACACCTTTAGGAAGCCAAAATTATCAACCTTTACCATCCCATTCAACATCTCCTATCTCACAAGGAACTCCTAGGAGATATACAACTATGGATGGAGTCAATCAGCCTTGAAGACCTTGGCTAACTGGTCAAGTAGTCAACATTCTAGGTGATCAACATGACTTGCCTAAACATCCTGAAAAATTATTTCCCATGTTTGACCCTGATAACATAAAATATCCTTAAGATAACATCAATAAATTCATGTTATAAATGAATCTAATCAAGGTATAACATGAATATGTAGTCAGTATACTATTTACATATGCTTTCGAAGGAAGGGAATTTACCTGGTATTTCGCCTTGACAACAGGATCAATAACTAGATGGGATACCTTTGAAAGACTATTCATGAAAAAATTGGGTGATGAAAAAACCCCATCTACTTTAATCCTTGATTTATCTAGAGTAAGAATGAATGCAAAAGAGAAAATTAAATATTTTAATCGAATATTCATGAACTTTCTAAATAGAATATTGAAGGACTCATGACCTCCAACTAATGTTCTTCTAGAATTTTACACCACTGCTCTCACTTCTTAAATTGTTTTTTTTTGTTAAAAGTGTAGCCAAAAATACATTAGATGAAACTATGCAAGAGACTCTGGATGTAGAAATGGAAATGATGAGCATAGCCAACAAATCCCTAGTTGACAATAAAAGAGCTTTACCTCCCACTAGGAGAGTCAAAATTAGAGAAGAGAAAAAATACGAGGAGGCATTAGATATTGAGAGTGTACACAAATTAGTCAAAAGTATGGTTAATGGCATCATTGCCATTAAGAAAAATGTAGTAGAAGAATCAACATCCAAAAGACCATGGAGGCCTTTTGTCAAAAGACATTTCCCACCTCCTGGTAATCAAATTTCTTTTGTTGATGACGATGAAGAACAAGAACAAGAGGGACAATGATGTTGGTACTTCTGAGGTAAACCTCACCTGGGATATTGTAGATGGTGTTATTGATGATGAATAAGACTTACCCTATGAAGAAATAAATTCTATTCAAACTAGAAGTAAAGGTCCTCATGCTAGTACTTCAACCCCATCTCCTGCTATTCCTTCAAAGAGAACTCTGCCTCAAGACAAACCAATCATTAGAGATTTAGTGGTACCAGATCAACTTGACTATGATTTGGTCGAAGATATGAAAAGGACTAGGGAAAATATTTCTTTCTCTGAATTGACAAAGTTAAAACAACAGAGAAGAAATTTACTTAAATCGTTAGACAATAATAACGTTGAAAAATAAACAAATTCAACTGCAAGTAAAGATAAAGGAAAACTTCCCTAAATTCTGCTTTAGACAAAAACAAAAAATCCAGTGCTAATGATGTCCTAATAGGAGATAAATACAACTCTCATACACCACCCTTTCTTTTGACTTTTGAAATTTTTAACAAAAATGTTCACAATTGTTTGGTAGACTCTGGAGCTTTATCAAACATAATGCCATACTCTATTCGTAAGAAAATCAATGCTACACCTCAAAAGTTTTCCATACAAAGTGTACAACTAAACATAACAATAATTAAGGTTTTAGGTGAACTTAGATATATGTTCATTCAATTATCCTCTAATACCAAAGTTCACTGAACAATAGACATCATTGTTGCCGACATTCCAAAAGCATATTGGTTGCTTTTAAGCAAGGTTTGGTCTGAAAAACTTCATGGTTATTTTTCCACAGACTAGTTACATTTGTGGTTACCATACAATGGTGAATCTAATCAAATTAGAGTGGATCGTGAGAAGAATATGAAACATACTATGACTGATATTGATGGTGAAAACGAGCCAGTAATGTTTTATAATTCCATTTTAGGAAATTATTGTGTTGATTCATTCTTTGGGAATTTTATTAAAGAAAGTTCACCCTTCACATATTCATCCCTGTAGTCTGAGGTTGTAAATTTTTCTCAAACTAACTTTTCAAAATGTATAGATCTTGTTTCTAATAGTTCAAAGTTAGTTGTAAATAATGAATTTTGGACCTTTTTTAATGTATCAAAATCTAATGAAGTTGTTAGAGCAGGTTGTGTTTTGCAAGATCCCAATGGTAACAAAAACATGTTATCCTACAAACTAGAGTTTCAATGCACAGACAACTTAGATGAATATGAGGCATTAATCCAAGGTCTAAAAAAAGAAATCGATCTCAATGCTAAATTCATTAAGGTATATGGTGATTCTAAGAATATTGTCAAGCAAGTACGAAACACTATCCATTGTGTTTCAAATCATCTCAAAAATTACCAACAAGTTGTTTTAATTTCATTGCCACATTTTACTTCTTTTGAAATCAAATATGTTCCTAGAGCTCATAATTCGGATGTAAACTTACTTGCTAATGTTGCCTCAAAGTTAATTCCATCTGAAGAATTCTCTCATGAGAGATTTTCGATTGAGTTATTGTTTAGGCCATATGTGCCCGACAATATAACCAATTGGAGATTTTTTAATGATGATGAGCATATTATAAGTTTTCTTACGCAAGAAGACACATATAAATATTTAATCATCGATGAGAATCAACAAGATTCAAAAATTAATTCACTAGATTGTAAAGCTAAACCATAAAACATTGTTCCAAAATCTATAGTCAAACTAGAATTTTTTTATGATCTTCAAGATAGATTTAAAACACCAACTAAGTGAAAAAAAAAAGTTCCACAATGAAATTTGAAATCATAAATTTAGGAACTGAAGAAAATCCACAAAATATTAACCTTGGATTAGGTTGCACAGCTTCAGAACAAATTTATTTTATTAATCTTTTGAAAAAATACAAAGATATTTTTTCCTGAACATATAATGAACTGAAAAAATATGATACTTCAGTTATTCAACATGTAATCCCGCTGAAATATGATGCCAAATCAGTCCAACAGAAATAAGAAAGATTCGTCCCAACATTGAACAACAAATAAAAAAAGAACTTAATAAATGCTCCAAGAAAGGATTATTTTTCTTGTTAGACACTCTCAATGGGTTTCTAATATGGTTCCAATCAGGAAGAAAAATTGAGATATTATAATTGGTATTGATTTAGGAATCTAAATAAAGCATCCAAAAAGGACAATTTTCCTCTTCCCCCTATTGAACAGATTCTTCAATTTGTGGCAGGATCTGAGATGATATATTTTCTATATGGATTCTCAGGTTATAACCAAGTCTTAGTTTCCAAATATGATCAATTGAGAACAACATTTGAACCAAATGGGGCACTTACGCATATAGGAAAATGCCATTTGGATTAATAAATGTTGGTGCCACATTTCAACACGCCATTGACATTGCCTTCAGATAATTAGCAAATAAATCAGTGGTAATATATCTATATGATGTCACCATGTTCTCTAAATATAGATATGATCATGTGCATCATCTCAAACAAATTTTTAATTGCTGCAAAAAATATGGCATCTCTCTTAATCCAAAGAAAAATATCTTCACTCTAACTGAAGGGAAGATCTTAGATTTTGTTTTTTCTAAATTAGGAATAGTTATAGAACCTGAAAGAATCAAAGCAATATCATAAATTCCTTTTCCTCATAATATGAAAACAATGCAATCTTTTCTAGGACAGATTAATTTTTTCAGTCAATTTGTCCCAAGTTTCGTAGAGATAGTAAGACCACTACAAAATATGATTAAGAAAGATGCTGTTTTCAAATGGAATAAAAATGAAAGAGAATCTTTCAAAGCAATAAAACAAGAAATTGTACAATCTCCAGCTCTATCATCTCCAAATTTTAATAAGGATTTTACTCTCTATACTTTTGCTTCATATTTTTCTTGTGATGTTGTTCTTACTCAAAAGAATGATCAAGATATTGAAATACCTATTTATTTTACGAGTACAGGTTTTCAGGGTGCAGAATTGAACTATTATGATGTTGAGAAACTTGCACATGTATTATTCAAGGCAGTCAAACATTTTAGGCATTTTCTTTTAAAGTCACATACCAAAGTGATTGTTCCATATCCTTTAGTCTGAAACTTATTTGTTCAAACAGATCTTGGAGACAAAAGAGAGAGTTGGATATCTACTTTACAAGAGTATGAATTGGAAATTAAACCTTCCAAATTCATTTGAGATTTAGGTCTTTGTAGATTATCAACAGAATCAATGGATTTAGAGTCTGAAAATAAACCAGAAAAGGAAAATGAATCAGAGTCAGAAATTAATGAAATTTATCTTGTATCTAATTCTTTTGATTCATGGTATAAAGATCTCAAAATTTTCCTTACTCATGGTTTTTCTCCTCTTCAATGTGAGCCTAAGAATAAAAGAGCATTACAAATGAAATCTACTCATTATTAGTTGATTAATGGAGTATTATTTAGACAAAATTATGATTATGTTTTGCTTAGATGTTTAGAAAAATCAGACACTGATAAAATATTATTTGATTTGTATGATGGTATTGTAGGTGGAAATTTTAGCAGAAACATTATTTCTCACAAGATCCTACAAGCAAGATATTATTGGACAACTTTATTGAGGGATGCTCACACATATGTTCGAAAATGCAAAGTTTTCCAAACTTCTGTCGGAAGAGAAAAAAAAACTTGCATTCCCATTATAGCTTGTGAGGATCGATGAACCATTTGAACAATGGGTATTGGACATCATCGGAGAGATAACCCAAAATTATTCACAGTTACACACGTATATCTTGACAACAATTGATTATTTCACGAGGTGGACAGAGGCCATTTATTTAAAAACTATAAACCAGAATTAGGTGATATATTTCATCAAAAAATTCATAATTACAAAGTTTGGTATTACTAACACTTTGGTTTTTTACAATGCTTCATATTTTTATTCAATAAAATTAACTGAATTTTCTTTAGAGAAAGGTATAAAATTAGATATTCTACCAGTTATTATTTGCAAGGTAATGGTGTGGCCTAATCTACCAATAAAAACCTTCTCTGAATCATTAAGAAAACCATCAATGAAAATCTGAGAAATTAGCACAAACACATTTCATCTACATTATGGGATGACAGGGTCAAACCTAAAACTGGTATAAGCAATTCCCCTTACTTCCTTGTTTATGTTAAGAAAGCCATTTTACCAACTGATGTATCTTTACCTTCTTTACAATTAGCACAATATGTCAGAGAAGATCCTTGTCCCAAAATACAAGAACACATTGAGGAATCATTAAAATTAGAAGAAGAAAGAGATAAATCCAAACATACTTTCTCCGAACACCAAAAAATAATAAAGAAATGGTTCAATAAACATTTAGTTAGTAATAAAAATTTTGAAGTCGGTGATTTAGTCCTGAAATGGGACAAAGCCCATGAGGAAAAAGGAAAACATACAAAATTACAAAAATTATGTCTTGGTCCATTACAAATTGTTGAAAAAGTTGTCCTTTCAACATATATTCTTCAAACATTAGAGGGAGAAAAAAAATTCCTTCCTGTGAATGGCCAGATTCTAAAAAAACGATTTTCATGAAAATCATAAAATTGTAAATTATGTAAATATGTTTTATTTTTGTTGATTTCATCAGTTTTGTTTGAAACAATAATAGGGTTTGTTATCATTAATGAATAATCGATACTATTTGGGTTGTATTACAAGTCTATCTACAACTGAAAACATTACACTAAATCATCTATATGAAGTTCAATGACTTAAAAAGAGAAATTTCTATATTAATGGTGGAACTCCTATGTCACTAGGAATCCATATTTATATCACTATCACATCTTAGGTTTCTAACGGATTATTTCTTTTGAGCTCCATTCATCTCACATTTAAAATCTTATTCCTAAGATGATTGGTGGAAGGAAGACCTTAAGCTAAAATTTGGAAGTGAGTAGATTGCCAAACAGATCTAAATAACTCTCATATCACCCCACTTCTCTAAACACTTAATTGCTTATGCAACACATATATATAAATAATTAAGGGTGTAATATAATAAAGGGAAGTTGAAAGAACTATTTAGTGTGGGAAGTACAAGTAAACTTTTTGGGGCTATGGACACTCGCTGGTAGCAGGACCATGCTTGTATGATACTAAGGAATCTTCGTCGAGGCTATGGACACTCACGGTAAATGAAGCAATGCCAAGTTAAAGAGAGATGAGGAACACTTGAAGGAAAATGTTTACTCACCTAAGGTGAAATCCCTAGGTCACGCATTATACTAATTATTTGCGGGCTGAAAGCTAAAACAAGTAACCTAAAAAATCTACTTAAATATGTAATCTGTCAGCTACTTGTTGTTTGCGTTCAATGAGAATATCTTTCAAAATTCTTGTACAAATGGTGGTACCCATAATTAAGATATTTGTCTTTACATTCATTGAGCTTATTTTTAACTTTTGGCATAAATACACATTTTAGATAATATTAGACATAGATAATTGCTTCACCCAGTGTGTTGCCATTTTTTTATCCTCAACAAACCCCCCTTGATTTTTCTAAAATTAAAGGGTCCCCTCATTTTTTTTCCATTTTCCATTATTAGATTCCTTTTCATTAATTCAATTTTGGTTTGTAGATTAATTTGATTTTTGTAAATAAATTTACAATCATTCCTTTGAGATTTAAACATTTAAAAAATTGTAATAAACTTCTAAAAATCCTTAAAATACAATATTAAATCCTTCAAATACCAAATGATATCATTTAGCGGGTCATGGTTTCACGAATTTTCATTTCTCAAAAACCCGATAGTCGATAACCTATTATGTCAACACTTAGTCCTTTCTCACATCTCATATCAGAATATTGTTTGTCAAGTTTTTATATGGTTACATTAAACACCATATATTCGATATGCGATACCTAAAGACCCGATATCGGATATCGGCCGTGTCTTTAAAACAAAACTCACAAACACCACAGAAGCTCTGATATCCAAGGATCTTTTGGAACATGATTAAGGAATAAGTAGAATATTAAGCATGGATTAAAAGTAATGAAACACAATATTAAAGTCTTAATATGTACGTTTTGAACAAGTCTCGAGGTCACAAGGATTATTTATTACAACAATTGGTTAATAAAGCTTTATGGCTATTTCAAATAAAAAGCGTTGACTTGTGAGTTATGATGACATCACAATTACTTAATTTATAACATTCATGAGCAGATCCGTAATAAAATCCTTGCCTTCAATTATACAGAATTCTTATATCTTCATTGTCACTTTTACCATTACCAAGCTGTTGTGAGCGTTTTTATTTCTTGATTTTTTGTTCACAAAACAACTTTGATTTTTCCCGACAATATAAGTAAGTTCATGTTTTCTTTTATGATTATCCTTATGAATAATTCTTTTCATCACTATATTTAAGTTTTTCCTTTGAATAATTGTTAAATTGTTATAGGTGTAATATAATGTCGTCCAGAGGATCCAAAAATAAACCTAAGGCCATCGATAC
>JASDQU010382504.1:0-11075 GCA_032191745.1 Picea mariana | reverse complement strand
TTTAATTTTGAAAGTGAGATGGCCAAGATTAAAATTTTTGTACCATTCAATAAATTGATCAAGAACAATTAATATAGAAATCATATCATCAAGATGCTTAAGATGGAACAAAATTCTGACACTTTGAACATACAAGATGATCACCCTGCCATCTTATTTGGCCCACATGTAGAGGAAAATAATGATGCTGAAGAGGTCCCCCTTTTCTATGTCAGCCTAAAGATCCATGATATGACTCTGCGCAATGCCATGTTGGATTCAGGAGCATACCATAACTTGATGCCCAAGGTGGTCATGAACCAATTGGGCATGAACATCACAAGGCCTTACAAAGATATTTTCTCCTTTGATTCAAGGAAGGTGAAATGCTTAGGACTAATCAAAGATATGATGGTGTCTTTGTCTCAAATTCCAACAAAGAATATGGTCATGGATGTAGTGGTTGCTGATATCCCTCCCAAGTTTGGCATGTTGTTATCTAGGTCATGTGATGCAAAGTTGAAGGGAACTCTTTAGATGGATATGTCATACGCCACCATCCATGTCTTTGGTCAATATAGGAGATTGTACAAAGAGGTTTTTCTCAAATACATGGTTAGAAACAAGTCACAACCGAATAACCATTCCATCTACTCCGTGGAGACTGAGTTGGGATCTTCCATTTTCTTCAATGATCTATGTTTTGAGGAGAAAGGGCCAGAGATTGATATGGCTGACAAAGATAAATCTGATCAACAGATTGAGAAGTTTTCAGAGTAGTAGGACAATGCAGAAAATGAGATGTGGAGCATGAGCTTTGATGGAGCTATCAACAGAGAGGGGGCAGGAGATGGTGTGTGGATTAACCCCAGATTGGATACCAAACTATGCTCTTATAAGTTGGCTTTTGATTGCACAAACAATATGGCTGAATATGAGGCATTGGTATTGGGATTGAAAGATTTAAAAGAAATGGGTGCTAAGAGGATAACTATTCATGGGGATTCTGAGTTGATCATAAATCAGGTGAAGGGAATATATCAAGCCAAGCACCCCATATTAAGAGAATACAGGAATACAGTGCTTGACCCGCTTGAAGAATTTACAGAATATATCCTCTCAATGATTCCAAGGGGTCAAAATCAGATTTTTGATGCCCTTTCCACTTCAGCTTCAGTTTTTAAAATTCCTATCTTTCCTAGAAGGGTCTATGAAGTTGAGATAAAAAACAGACCAACAGTGCCTGATAATATTAAGTACTGGAAGATTTTTGAAGATGATAAACAAATAGAAAGTTTCCTCAAAATGGTAGATGGATTTGAGAATTTGAACATTGATGAAGAATATTGTGATGAAGAGGTGGATGCAGTTGTTTTCACAAAGGATGGTTACTTCGAAAATCAGATTGTTGGTAGAGATATAGTGCAGCTGAAGAGTAACATTATTCCCAAACGTCTGGTCCCATTGGAGAAACTCTTTGATAACAATGATGTGGCCAGAAGTCCAAAGATTAGAGTAAATGAAGGGGATGTTGAAGAGTGAAACATTGAGACTCAGGCAGATCCCAAGATCATAAAGCTGTCTAAAACACTCATCCCAAAAGTCAAGCAGAGATATATTAATTTAATGAAAGAATTCTCTGATGTTTTTGCTTGGAGCTATGAAGATCTGAAAGTTTATGAAACCAAGGTAATTCAACATGTGATCCCAATTAAAGAAGATCATAAACCTTTCAAAAAAAAATTAATAAGGATAAATCCTTTGCTGCTACCCCTGATTGAGAAAGAGATAAAGAAGTTGTTTGAAGACAAGATCATAGTATATTTAAGGTTTTCCAAATGGGTGGAAAATCTGGTGTCTGTCAGAAAAAAGAGTGGGGAGATCAGATTGTGTGTGGACTTCAAAAATCTAAACATGGTGTCTCTCAAGGATTACTACCCACTGCTAAAGATGGATCAAATTCTACAAAAAGTGGTAGGTTCTCAGAAAATGTCAATGTTGGATGGTTTCTCTGGATACAATCAGATCATGGTGCACCCTGATGATCATTAAAATACATCATTCACAACACCATGGGGTACATTCATGTATGCCAAGATGCATTTTGGGCTCATGAATGTAGGGGAAACATTTCAAAGAGCTATGGACATAGATTTTGATGATGAAAATGACAAATTCATTGTTATCTACTTAGATGATATCAGTGTGTACTCAGTTTCTGATGAAGAACATCTCAAACATTTAAGAAGGGCTTTCCAGAAGTGCAGAAAGTTTGGCATTTCATTGAAGCCCAAGAAGTCAAATTTTGGTATGGAAGAAGGGAATCTACTGGAACACATTATTTCAAAGGAGGGGATAAAGATAGATCCCAACAGAGTTGAGGGGATCTTGAAAATTGGCACACCCAGAAGCAAAAAAGAAGTGCAATCTTTCCTGGGGAAAGTGAATTTTTTGAGGAGATTCATCTCTAACCTGAATGAAATCATAAAGTACATCACTAACATGCTCAAGAAAGGAAATGAGATAAAGTGGACCCCAGAAGCCAGGAAATTCTTTGAAGACATAAAAGTGGCATTGACCGAAGCCCCAATACTAGCCAACCCTAATTTTGAAAAAGACTTTATATTATTCTCTTTTACCTCAAAGCACACCATTGTTGGTGTTTTACTACAAAAAGATGAGCAAAATTTTGAGAATCCCCTAACATACTATAAAAAAACATTGAGGGATGCCCCATTAAAGTATGATATCATGGAAAAGAAAGCATATGCGCTGGTCAAGGCCTTGAAGGAGTTTGGAGTTTATATCTTGCATTATCATACCACTGCTTATGTGCCCAATAGTTCCGTGAAAGATATTTTAACCCAGCCTGACCCTGAGGGAAAAAGGGGAAAGTGGATAGCTGTGTTGTTGGAATATGACCTTGAGATCAAACCTACAAAATTGATCAAAGGGTAGGAACTTGCCAAGATGATGGCACAAACAAATTGTGAACTCCTAGGAATAAATTTCGTTGTTGATTTATCAACAGATTCAAGAAAAGAAAGATTCCCCCAGATATCCAAAATATTCCTTGACTCCCCATGGTATGCATATATCATTTATGTGTTGAGAAATTTGCAGGCTCCTCCCGAATTGAGTAAAACTAAGGCCAGGTTCTTAAAGTTGAAAGCAACAAAGTTTTGTATGGTAAATCAAGATCTATATTGGAAGGATCTAGGGGGAATCTTGTTGAGCTGTTTGCTGGAGGAAGAAGCAGAGAAGACTATCAGAGAATTCCATAAGGGTGACTGTGGAGGAAACCATTATTGGAAAAGCACTGTGCACAAGATATTGATGGATGGGTTCTATTGGCCTAGCATATTTTCTGATGTCTACAAAGAGGTTTCAAAAAGTTATGAATGCAAAATTTTTGATGGGAAAAGAAAATTGCAGCCTTTACCTTTGAAACCCATCTCTGTTGAAGCACCCTTTGGTCAATCGGGCCTTGATTTCATAGGAGAAATTCATCCACAATCCTCAGCTCAACACAAGTGGATTTTGACAGCCACAGATTACTTCACTAAGTGGATTGAGGTAGTTCCCACCAGGCAGGCCACAAACGTTGTTATCATCCAGTTTTTGGAGGAAAATATTTTGTCCAGGTTTTGGTGTCCAATCAAAATCATTACAGACAATGCAACAACATTTAAGTCCAAAAAGATGGAGAAATTTTGCAGTGACTACAACATAACCCTTGGTCACTCCAAATCTTATTACCCTCAAGGTAATGGTTTAGCTGAGTCATCAAATAAAAGCTTAACCATAATTATCAAAAATTTGCTGCAAGATAACAAAAAATCTTGGCACAAAAAGCTCATTCATGCACTATGGGCTGACAAGATCACTCCAAAAAGATCTATTTCCACCTCACCCTTCCAGATATTTTATGGCACATAAGCAATTTTTCCTACTACATTAGGGTTTCCAGTGATGAGGTTGTTACAGGAGTAGGATGCTAAAACATATGCCACTCGAAGAAGAAAATATGAATTGATCAATGTCCAACAAACAAGAGAAAATGATTTCAACAATGCTTAGCTTCATCAAGACAAGATAAAAAAAGATTTCGATATGCATACCAAGGAGGATGACTTCAAAGTGGGAGACTTGGTATTGAGATGGGATTTTGAAAATGAAGACAAGGGAAAACATGGGAAATTTGACTATCTATGGCTAGGACCTTTCAAAACCATAGTGTACCATGGGAATAATGCCTATCTGATACATGAAAGTAATGGAGACATCGTTGGAGGAGGACCTGTGAATCGCAGGTTCCTCAAACATTATATCATTTAAAGGAACCATCACCCTTTCCATTCATTGTATATAATCATTTATTTTTTTCATTTGAAACTAAATCAACAAAACTGAAGCCCGAGGTGAAGGCCCTGAGTTATGCTGACTAGATTTTGAGTTTTCTAAATAAATATTGGTAATTTTAGTTGTAGGAGTAAATCATAGCCCAATGGGTAGGCACTCAGTCTGTCATTATTTGCTACCTCATGGGGAGCATATCATCCCCAGTTGGAGCCCATGTTATCACCATAACAAATTTATGTGGGAAATATGGTTTTTCAAAACTTAGCGAGGATAGGGCCAAATCTAGCGGGAGGAGGATAAAGCTAGAGGAAATGCAGAGTTGATGGGACCTGATGGGTCACAGATCACGAGAACTGCAGATCAATGATTGAGGATCATTTAGGGGGGAGAACGTGCGCGAAGGATAATTCCTGGTCGCGGGATGAAAAGTAAACTGTGGTTTCAGCTGAGGAACATGTGGCACCACCGGGTGCATTTCAGGGCGATAAGCAGGTTGCCCCAAACCGCTTCCCCTCGCCCCTAAAATCGAAAGATTATATAAACGGGGGCACTTGTTGTTATTTTATTATTTTTCAAATTAGTGGAACGTTGGAAGATTGGCACGACCAGTCCATTCAAGTTGAAGCTCAACAGTACGCAAAAATCACGCTATTTCTATTCATTCACAGGTATTTTTCATTGCCACCATGGACCCTGTCATTATGTCAGTAGAAAAACAAGATCACACATCAAACGAAGAAGCCCTAATTGATAGAGATTCATATGTTTCTGACACTGAAATAACCGTCTCGCCCATCTCCATGTCCAGAGCTAATCTGTCAGATAATGTAGGGAAACAAATACCCTTCCTTGAATAAGTCCAAGCCGCCATAGTCCCTTATGCTGTCGAGGTCACATTTCCCTTCTCCGAATTCATAGGTTGGTGAGCATTGAAATATTCATAGGAAGAAAAAGTTGTCTTAAATAAACTAGGGTCCGAGGTCCTATGTAGAGTAGATAGTCTGTCAATTTGATACGCCCTCAACATACCAGAGTCTGCCTCCACAGTGTCTGGACTGTTTGAAGAAGAAAAGTTAATCATGGTTTACAGGGAATGTCCCTCCGAAGTCAAAAACCTATTTTTGCAAACAATTGTCAAACCATAACATATTTCCAAGAGTCTGTCCCTACCAATGAGTGTAAATATCATGGTTATTGAAGTCCAATGGGTCTATTCCATATCGAGTCAGATTTTAGGTCTAGATAATGAAAAGTATGTGGTTGAGGTCATGTTAGGTTTTCTGTTAGCGTTTTTCCAGTCAGAGTCTAGTCAGTCAGTTTGCATCAGCTTTGATAGATTCATAGCTGATAATATCCACAAGAAACTAATGAATTTTTAGTCACTAAGACATTTCAGATATTACACATACTTACTGAAGACTTTCCTGGAGACAAACAAGAGAAAGTTACTTGAAGCATCATTCATATCAACTGAATGTAAAAGAATCACAATGCTCATCTTTATCAACAAGGTCATGTCCAAAGTTTACARCCTAATTTTCAACACCARYCTGSTAAGAGTCCTAGATGACATGAGGAGTTATTTACAGCCAAATCCAGAAAAYAGAGTGGGGGACTGGGTGTTGTTCATGCATTCAACAATGATATGGGTTTATGGTTGTCATGAATCCCCCTATCTTCTGCCTATTTTTTTGACACCCATATTCTTTTCCCCGGAGTTCATCAGGCATAGAATCATATCAGAGACATAACACTTCCTAAAACTACACAAGGCATCCAACCTCAAATTCCATTTCATCATTGGACCTTTCGTTGTAAAAACTAGATCATGCTTATCTCAGATCCAGGCCAAGCTCAAGGAGTTTGGATTTGCACAACTACAGGGAAGAAGATATGATCCACATAAGATCATATCCAAGAGAAGACTAATAAACAAACAAGCCCCTATGAGAATGAACATGTTGAGGGTTTGAAAAATTAGCAAATCTAGTTGTCTATGCTGATATGGAAGAAATAGTGCAGCTAGCGCAAACACAACAAGTGGAGGAAACCCTGCAACAAACTCAAATACAACAGAATCCTCAGAAGTTGATAGTTAAAGTTCCCAAGATAAGTGTTTATATAAAAAGGAGTAGTTCAGAGGCCCTGGACATCGACAGTCAACCGACTACCCCTAAAAAGATGAAGATCACACAATCCCCACATATAGTGGATCTAGAAGAGGAAGAGCCTGAAGAACAGGTAAATATGGATATGGTTGAGAGTGGCATCGACAATGTATAATTTGGGAAAGGGAGCAAGCTCCAAAGTGAGGGTAGCTCAAGAAATTTCAGTAGCAAAAAGTACATCTTTGATAAGGAAGTTGGAGCATCCTATCAATCTAAAGAATATTTGGCACAACAATATGCTGAGAAAGGAAACTTGGCTATGAATGAAATGAGGGAGTTAATCCCTGAGGTATAAAATATATCTCAACATAAGTCTTCTCTGTTCACAGTGAGAGATGTAGAGAAGAAGACATTCAATATAACACTTGCAGATGAGGATAAAGTGTATGAGATCAAGCTAAAATATGAGAACGTTAGTGCTCCTGACAAAGTGAAATTCCACAAGAATACTAGTGACATGCTATATTAAGATTAATTGGGTTTAAGCCTGAAGAATTCAAAGCAGTCAGCTTATGCAATTAAGTTGGAAGGGAAGTTGAGGAAAGAAAAAACATCTAGCAGAGCTTGGAAAACTCAGGTCAAGAGGATAGAATCTGAAGGCCCTCAGGGAGTGAAATCCTCCTTAGAAGATAAAGACAAGCTGATTCAGAGCTTGAAGAAGAAACTAAAAATGTATTCCACAAAGCATCCACAAACAACATAACTGGTTGCTCTAGAACAAGAGAATGAGACATTTAGATAAGAATCATTGAATTACAAGGCCAAGGTATTATAACAGGAACATGAAAAAGTGAGATGATCACAAGTGAAGACAAAAGTACCAAACATGGCTGCAATTGTACCTTCTACTACAAAAGCTAGGCTGAGCACTGAGGGACTTGTCCAGGCTATGTCCCAAGTTAGCCTGAAGGTGGGATAAATCAAAGGTCTAAAGGGAGATATAGAGAAGTTGAAGCAAGAAATGAAAACAAAAGATGAGAGGATGGCTCAGTTCCAAAAGGAGAATCAATCTTTGCAAAAAAGAGTAGATAAGATGAAAACAAGGTATAGAGGCAAAGGATTGTTGCAGGGATCCAAACACATCATATGGGATTTTATTCTTGCTGTAGCTGCCAAGTTCAAGGTGTACTTGAAGTTCATCAATGACAAAGATAGCATGGCCATCACAACCAGAAGCAGGTGCACTGTTGTAAATGAGACCCTGGCTAAGAAACCATCAGAGTGGGACCAAAATGCTATAAAGTTGTTGAATTCCATCCCCACTGCAGAACTTCAGACCCTTAGGGTCAAAGACATGACTACATTGATCATCTGGGCTAGGAGGGTCATTGCCAAGCATAACCTTCTAAAATCAGTCCAAACCAAGGCCATACAGATGGAGCAGAGTATACAGGAATTCAAAGATTTGTTTGAAGAGTTGTTCATCAAAGGCCTCCCACCATTTTGGGATGGAAAAGGAAAATTGTTTGATCAGGAGGAATACAACTCTCGCCTCGCCCAATGCATAATGGATCATTCCAAGTTTGAAATCCTAGAGGAGAACTTAAAAGGAGCAACCCTGGTGGAATATTTGATCACATATTTTGAGATCTTGAATCAATTCAAGACAGTAAATATTGGACTTCTAGTCATGACATATGCCTCTTGCATTGACTTGGAGATCCTAATTAAAGAGATGATGGACTACGAAATTCCTTCTGACTTGCAGTGGAAGAAGATAGTGCGACTGGGCAAAACAAAGTGCAGTTTCCCAGGAACCAGCATATAGTGCCCAAGTGTTACCAAAATGGCAGATCAAACACAGGACCAAAGCAGGAAAAATGGCAAAAGAAGAAGTTGAAGAGTTAAAGGAATCAACCGTTGGTTCATGAAACATTTTTGATTAATCATTGTAATCGGTTCCCATACCAAAACTGTCATGTTGTAATCAGTGTAGTCAGTTTTAGAAGCTGAAGCGTTTCAGTTCAGCTATTGTAATCAGTTTCTAATTGAAAGGAACTCGAATTGTATAAATATTATAAGTTTTGAATGTATTAATGTTGGCAGAAGTGCAAGGGCACCTTTTTAGCTCTTCTGAACTCAATTGTAATTTTCTGGAGTTGAATTGAATACATATGCAGAAGCTTTTGAAGTCTCTATGAAAAGATTCTAATGGTGGTGATATGAGTTTTGTCCTCTCTCCTTGCATGTATTTATTGTGTTCTTCAATTCCATTTGCACTTTCTTCGGTTTAAATTGGATAGTTTAAAAGCTTAGAATTAATCTTGTGATTCTCTTGGCTCAAGCAATTTAAACTATGTGAAATTCTTCATAACTAATTCATAATTCATTTCATTAATGCTCTGATGAAATTACTTGTTTCCTTTTCCTTCTTACACTCTGCAACTAAAATTTATAACTCAGATTCATCATCTCACTTAGCCTTTATCCTCTGGAGAGTTCTACCGGCCAGTCAATGTGTTCATTCATTTTCAGAATTTGACTCCATAGCCCTAAGTGTCCCTCCCCTTCCTTACCATCAAATTTATAAACCCCCCCCCAAAAAAAAACTAAATCTAACCATTGATTGCCAAAGAAACATCAAGTGACATGAGAGATCCCTCTCTGAGCTGAGTAGGCTAGTACCCAGCTCTAAAGTTGGTTTGTAGGTTACCTCTGTCGTTTGTTTATCAGTCGATCAAATTTACAGAGTGCTAACACAATGCATCCTCGCTTCTCAGAGTTTATACTATATTTCGATCATCATTTTTCCCTTCTGACCTCACACACTAGGGGGCATATGTTATAGCACAAAATGCACACCTATGCATTTTTTCCATGGCCTAACCCTTTCCCTTGGATTGCTAGACAAATTCCCAAGTTGCCTCATCCAAATTATCTAAAAAACTTGACATTTTTTGATATTTGCGGGTTTCCTTTATGAAACATGTGGACATCCACGCCTTGCAAGATTGCAGCCCGCAGATGCCCTAAAAAATCATGAAAAATAAAATATTTCTAAGTTTTCAGGTGGGTTTTTCAGTTGGTCTCATTTCCCAACGTCCCCATGCTCGTACAAAATGGATTCCAACTTCTCTAACCCCTTGAGGAAGATATAAAGGCACCATTGAGGGATATGATGAGGAGTGAAGTCTCTTGGTGCAAGGTTATGTTGCTGAGATCTAGCAAGTTTTCCTATCCTTATTATCCTCAGAGCAATATTCCCCAATTTGGAAACTCCTTTTTCAATGTCTCTTTCTTTCTTATATATTCATGGGGTGTTTCCTTATCCCTATTTGGGCTATCCAAGGAAGATTACTGTGGATAAGTTAATTATTGAAGGGTTCATGGAAGAACCCAGGTAGTTGGCTACGAAGCAGTGCCAAAAGTGAGTCAGGTTGTAACTAACATTCACATTTGTTGTTAATAGAAGAGATCTCTTTCCCTCCAAATAGTGTGTTCATTGCAACATTATGTGTCTTTGTGTTATCATATTTTCTTTGAATATAGTACATGGCATGCATACTGTTTTATTATATAAATACCTTGTAGCAGTGCTTGTCTTGATTCTATTTTGCAGGATGGTTTTGGCAAACGATCAGGAGCTCTTCAAAAAGCAGGAGCGGGGATCGACATCAAACATGAGACTTAAGGTGCACTCTTTCTCCTTCTTTCTTTCCCTACTTTCTCCTAGCAAAAGTAGTTGTTCTTTCAATTTTTGTATACTTGTCTATGAGGAAATATTTCAGTTTTCTTAATATAGTCTCGATCTGCCGTGATTTGACCCAAAGTCATGGGAGAAATATCCCATCAATAAGGGGTCACTTTCCTTGAATTCTCTATGCTGCTCTCGTTTCCTAGCCACAATCTCCTTCTTACTATATCTAAACCTTTTCCCACATCGCAATACTCAAATATCTATGTCTGAATCAATATTGTCTTCTCTTGACATCCTCATTCCATCCAATCTTTACTCATCCTTCCCACTCTCAGACCATCCCCTGGTCATCCCCCAGTCCTACTATGTGTGCAAAGGAGCCTAGCTGTCACAAGAATCCATCTTCATGACATTATTGTCACACAACAACATTTTTATCCAAGTGGACAACACACTCAAATATCTTCCACACTAATCCTTGAAAAAGTCCCTCTCTACGAGTACACTATAAGACTAGGTATCTACTGCAAACTCTGTGATATAACCCCCCAATATGTTATTCAACCATAAATCAACCGCGGTAAAAACCCTATTACTTACTGTATTGAGTTTTCTGATCAATTCATGAGTCTAGTTTCTCAGAGCTTCATCTATATATGTCTGAACGTTGTCCACTAGCCTCTCTATCCATTTAGTCAAAAATATCTAGAATTCGCCAAAGAATATTTCATGAATATCTGTGAATACATACCTTTACAACCACTGTTTGTTGTTGATTCGAGGGTTTCTATTTTGTTCTCTGGCAAATTATCACTGCTTCCTTTCTATCCATTCAATGATCTCCTTATTCAGCCTCCAAAACATTCCCCTCAATTACAGTTCTCGGTCCCGACAACAAAACCATTTGTTGGCACGTAGTGGGAAAATCC
>JASDQU010382503.1:0-10576 GCA_032191745.1 Picea mariana | reverse complement strand
TGAACATTTAAGTGGGGTAAAAGGAGGTTGCCCCCTTGAAGAGGCTTATTATCTGAAATTATCTCTTTTTCAAGGCGTTGAGTACTTTTCCTAAGGTTTTTCTATGCTATATTGATGTTTGGTTCTTAACATCTGCTCCCGGAAGCCCTTAATGACTTCACCATTCTTTAGCACTTGCTCCTCCGTAGTAGCTTTGACTACTATGGAAACTTTGGGAATTTCCTTATATAATTTTTGGACTATTGCTTGGGTCTTCTATGCCATGGATTTATCTTTGTCCTCCTGTAATTATTTCTTCGCCCTCTCCTCAACCTCATCTGTATTCTTCATAACTTCTTCTACTTGGCCTTCAAATTCCCTCTTTTGTTGAAGTGTCATGTCATATTGTTCCTATAATTGGTATCTTTCATCCCTTATTCTTTCCAATTCACTGTACGCTTCCTCTCCTCTGTTCTTCATTTCTTGCAACAGTCCTTCTTGCAAGTCATGTAGTATTTGCATGGGCATATTTGATATGACTATATTAAGATGACCCAACCCACTTATTTTCTCATCTAATTCTCCCATTGGAAACTCCTGTGCATCTGCTTCAATCCGTAAGGTTCTATGCCCTATTGTTAATTGTGTTAGGGTCGGATGCACACTTTATGGTTCTCTCGGCATCATGGATGGTCATTCCCCAGTCCTCTTCTCTTTCATGATGCTAGCTGCTTCCAACATCTCCTGGAGTGCCACCAGCTGATCTTGCACTTTCTTCTGTTGCTCTTCTTGCTTCCTCCCATATTTCCTCTATGGTATCCCGTATCTAGTAACTAATTATGTCCATATCATCATTATTTAGTATATAAAATGGGGTTTGTATTTGTGCTTTGGCCTTCTTATGCGCCCCCCCACGAGTGTTGTTCCTGTATCCTTCCTTTTTATCTTGGTTTCTGGGACTAGCTCCTGCGCCACTGTTGGGGATGGCCCAGGTTGATATCCTATGCCACTGTTCAACTTATCCTCAATATCCACATCATTTTTTTCATGCACTTCTCCCTCGTCTGAGTGCCCTATTTTCTCAACTGGGATTTTCCAGTCTTCCTCTCAGTAATTGATTATCAAGCTCATGTCCTCTGTTGTCAACCGATAACTAGTTGGAAACCATTGGCACGTTGGATCCTTCTTGGCATGTGTGTACATATGGTGCATGCCTTATCTAAACTGCACAATATATTTGTATGTTTCTACCATTTCAAACGATATTCGTGGTGTGTGGCCAACTATATACGTGATATTTTGTAAGTACACAAAAAATGTGGTGTTACTGTCATTTTGTCTTCTCTTAATTGTTCTGTGCCATAAATTGGCATACCTCATAACCAGATTGTTTCTACCTGATGTGCGCATTCGCTGGTAATATCCTGGTTCTTGCCACCCAACCATTGCAATCAATATCAAAAACCACACGTAATGGAATTTTGTGCCCTTTTCTTGGGCCTTCCTACAATCCTGCAAAAATTGGTTGACTAAAAGGGTATCCCTGTTCATTTGAACTACTTCCATACATTTCTCTACGACTGCAATGACTGCAACTAGTACTTCATATTTGTGACATTTTCACAACAACTTGCAGGCCAATACTTGCATCACAAACCTTACATTTTTATTGTTGATGCTCTTAACATCTAGACCTCTATTTCCTCTAAATGTCTTGAATTTGTCCTTCATTGACTCTGAGAGTGCTCACTCTCCTACTTTATTAAATAGAATGGTTGGGTCCTCGCCTTCTTTTGGAAGTCTTGTTATTCATGCAATCAATGCAATATTGATTGATATTAGGGGGTCCAACCAGAGTGCCCCCCCATGAACACAACTTAACAATACCTTCACACATGCATTAATTTTTGTACTCCACCCAAAATGTGGAATTTCCAATAAGTTCAATATTCCTCGTAACTAGATTGTTTCTACCTGATGTGCACATTCGCTGGTAATATCCTGGTTCTTGCCACCCAACCATCGCAATTAATATCAACAACCACACATAATGGAATTTTGTGCCCTTTTCTTGGGCCTTCGTGCAATCCTGCAAAAATTGGTTAACTAAAAAGGTATCCCTGTTCATTTGAACTACTTCCATACATTTCTCTATGACTGCAATGACTACAACTAGTAATTCATATTTGTGACATTTTCACAACAACTTGTAGGCCAATACTTGCATCACAAACCTCACATTTTTATCGTTGTTGCTCTTAACATCTAGACCCCTCTTTCCTCTAAATGTCTTGAATTTGTCCTTCATTAACTCTAAGAGTGCTCACTCTCCTACTTTATTAAATATAATGGTTGGGTCCTCACCTTCTTTTGGAAGTTTTGTTATTCATGCAATCAATGCAATATCGATTGATATTAGGGGGTCCAAACAGAGTTCCCCCCCATGAATACAACTTAACAATACCTTCACACATGCATTAATTTTTGTACTCCACCAAAAATGTGGAATTTCCAATAAGTTCAATATTCCTTCCTTCTACAACCCTGACGCCCACTCCTGTGGCTTTAGCAATATTGCTCGTATTTCTGGGACACTCCTAGTGTGAAAATATTGCTACCTGGCCAACTTAGGGAATATTTTTTCATTTATGATATCATGGTCCATAAACTTTAGGCTGAAAATCTTTCCCAACTTATCTTCATCACTACTTAAGCCATCTGTAACTGGTTCTATCAACAATGGGTACTTCCCATTGGGTGGTACAGTGACAAGTGGTTCATTTTCCATTTGTGGTGGTAGGTTGTCTCTATAAAATCTTATTGGTGACACTGAAGCCGAAGCTCCAACCACCTCAACCTCTGGTGATGCTACAGGTCTCTTCACTTGTTTCCTTGTTGTTGTAAATGGTCCTCCAAATTTCATTGGTGCCGGATTCCTGGACTAGATTTTCATCTCTTCGTGGGTAATTGTGGCTCGGCTCTAGTTCTCTCAAATTCTCTCTAGTTCGATCTTTTTTCACTCCCGCTCGCATGCAACAATGTCTTATGCTTCACGACCTTCTGTTGTTTTTATGTTTTCGTGCTAGCTGTACATGTATCATCCTGCCTTAACTGTCTTTTCCAATCCACCACCAAAGGTGATGATTTGTTTAACTAAATGCTCCTTTATTACTAAATCCATTGTGTGATTTTTCGCTTGTACGACCAATATATCGTGATTTTCAATGGATTTTACCAACTAATACTCTACGACACCTTTCTGACCTGTCACTCCCACTTCATAACCATTATTTTCGTGCTTTAATTATTTTAATGGTCTTTTCATTGCCAAACTGTACACTGGTTCTTCGTTGCTTTATTTGTTTTCTTCGTAGTGTGTCTTGTTCATGTATTGTCTCCTAAATTGGTGTAGTTCTATTCTGATGTGTGATGACCATTCCTTCTATGCAAGTTTTTGTGCCTTGGTACTCAAACACTCTTTTTATTTTTACTATATCTAGTACTTCATCTTTGTGACATTTTCACAGCAGCTTGCAGGCCAATAATTGTGTCACAAACCTCACATTTTTATTGTTGATTCTCTTAACATCTAGACCCCTCTTTCCTCTAAATTTATCAAATATGTCCTTTATTGACTCTGAGAGTGCTCACTCTCCTACTTTATTAAATAGAATGGTCAGGTCCTCGCCTTCCTTTGGAATTCTTGTTATTCATGTAATCAACGCAATATCGATTGATACTAGGGGGTCCAACCAGAGTGTACCCCCATGAACACAACTTAAAATACCCTCACACATGCATTAATTTCTGTACTCCACCCAAAATGTATAATTTCCAATAGGTTCAATATTCCTACCTTCTACAACCCTGACGCCCACTCTTGTGGCTCAAGCAGGTTGCTCCTATTTCTGAGACACTTCTAGTTTGCAAATATTTCTCCTTGGCCAACTTAGGGAATTTTTGTGCATCTATGATATCATGGTCCATAAACTTTAAACTGAAAATCTTTCCCAACATATCTTCGTCACTACTTACACCATTGGTAACTGG
This sequence comes from Picea mariana, assembly GCA_032191745.1. Taxonomy (NCBI): domain Eukaryota; kingdom Viridiplantae; phylum Streptophyta; class Pinopsida; order Pinales; family Pinaceae; genus Picea; species Picea mariana. The sequence goes on along the minus strand of JASDQU010382503.1, from coordinate 6,547 downwards.
TGCTATCAACAATGAGTACTTCCCATTGGGTGGTACAGTGACAGGTGGTACATTTTCCATCTGCGGTGGTACATAGTCTTTGTGAAATATTTTTGGTGGCACTGAAGACAAAGCTCCAACTACCTACTTGACCTCTGGTGATGATACAAGTGTCTTCACCTATTTCTTCAATGATGCACACAATCCTATAAATTTCGGCAGTGCCATTCCATTTATGTGACATATTCCTAGACTAGCTTTGCGTCTCTTCATGGGTAGTTGTGGCTCGACTCTAGTTCTCTCAAATTCACTCTGGTTTGATCTTGTTTCTCTCTTGCTCGCACACAACAATGACTTACCCTTCAAAACCTTCTGTTGTTTTTGTGTCTTCATGCCAACTATACATGTCTCATCCTGCCTTAACTTCCTTGTCCAATCCGCTACCAAAGGTGATGCGTTGTTTAAGTAAACACTCCTTTATTACCAAATCTGTCGTGTGATTTTTCCCTTGTACTACCAATATACGTGATTTTTGGCATCTTTTACCATTTAATACTCTACGACACCTTTGTGACCTATCACTCCCACTTCATAACCATCATTTTCGTGCTTTAATGATTTTAATGGTCTTGTCATTGCCAAACTTCGCATTGGTTCTTCGTTGTTTTATCTATTTTTTTTCGCAATATGTCTTTTCTGTGTATTGTCTCTTAAATTGGTGTAGTTCTATTATGATCTGTGATGACCATTCCTTCTGCGCAAGTTATTATGCCTTGGTACTCAAACACTTTTTTTTTTTCCTATATCTAGTACTTCATCTTTGTAACATTTTCACAACAGCTTACAGGCCAATACTTGCATCACAAACCTCACATTTTTATCATTGATGCTATTAACATCTAGACCCCTCTTTCTTGTAAATGTCTCGAATTTGTCCTTCATTGACTCTAAGAGATCTCACTCTCCTACTTTATTAAAGAGAATGGTAGGGTCCTCGCCTTCCTTTGGAATTCTTGTTATTCATGCAATCAACGGAATACCGATTGATACTGGGGGGTCCAACCAGAGTGCCCCCCCCATGAACACAACTTAACAATACCTTCACACATGCATTAATTTTTGTACTCTGCCCAAAATGTGGAATTTCCAATAGGTTCAATATTTTCTCCTTATACAACCCTGAAGCCCACTCCTGTGGCTCAAGCAAGATTGTTCCTATTTCTTGGATGTTTCTAGTGTGTAAATATTGCTCCCTCTCCTACTTAGGGAATTTGTTTGCATCTATGATATCATGGTCCATAAAATTTAGGCTGAAAATCTTCCCCAACATATCTTCATCACTACTTACACCATCTGTAACTAGTTCTATCAATAATGGGTACTTCCCATTGGGTGTTACAGTGAAAGGTGGTGCATTTTCCATTTGTGGTGGTAGGTAGTCTCTATGAAAGCTTGTTGGTGGCAGTGAAGTCGAAGCTCTAGCTACCTCCTTGACCTCTGGTGATGCTATAGGTCTCTTCTCATGTTTCCTCACTGCTTCAGATGGTCCTCCAACTTTCGATGGTTCCATTCCACTTATGTGACGGATTCTTGGACTAGGTTTACGTCTCTTTGTGGGTAGTTGTGGCTCGACTCTGGTTCTCTCAAATTCTCTTTGGTTCAATCTTGTTTCTCTCCTGCTCGCATGCAACAATGAATTACCCTTCACAACCTTCTATTGCTTTTGTTTCTTCGTGCCAACTGCACATGTCTCATCCTGCCTTAACTTCCTTGTCCAATTTTCCACCAAGGGTGATGGGTTGTTTCACTAAATGCTCATTTATTACCAAATCCATCATGTGATGTTTCCTTTGTACTACCAATATGTCATGATTTTCAACGGCTTTTACCATTTAATACTCTACGACACCTTTGTGACTTGTCACTCCCACTTCATAACCATCGTTTTCGTGCTTTAATTCTTTTAATGTTCTTGTCATTGCCAAACTACGCACTTGTTCTTCATTGTTTTATCTGTTTTCTTCACAGTCTGTCTTGTCTGTGTATTGTCTCCTAAATTGGTGCAGTTTTATTCTGTTGTGTGATGACCATTCCTTTTACACAAGTTCTTATGCCTTGGTACTCAAACACTCTTTTTCTTTTTCCTATATCTACTTTTTATTTGATCTCTTTCTTTTTCTACTTTTTATTTGTTTTTCCTTGTTTTCCTTGCTACTATGGTACAACTACTATAATACATGAGTTCTGGCACAACCTTGATTACTGCGCAGACTGTTGGTTGTCTCTATAGAGTTTCAACTAACTTCTATTCATGATTCCTCCAAAGACTTCTCCATTCAAGGTTTCCATCTATGTAACATCTGTCTTTGTTACCTACTAAATCACATAGTGTCCTAACCAGTACATTCTAAAATTTCCCGGATGCTGCATAAACTTGTTTTCATAGAGTAGTACTAGATCTTCGACTTGAAACTTTTTCTATTTGATGTGTCGATCATGCCAAACTTTCTTTCTAGCCTTCTTAACCTATTGATAGAAACCCGCGACAAACCAATCTTCCTCGAGCTGTACCAACTGTTCCAATCTCTTTTCTATTGCTCCAGTGTCCAAAAGCTTAGTGATTGTTATAATGCATAGGCTAGGTAGAATGAACTCCATTGGAATCATTGCTTCCTTCCCATAGACCAATCTAAAAGGTGTCTGACCTATCAACTTCTTACTTGTCGTCTTGTACACCCATAATACTGCAAGAAATCTAGAGTCCCAATCATCTCTCCCTATATTACAAATTTTGGTCAATACATTCTTCAAGATTTTATTGAAAGCCTCCACTATTCCATTAGCCTAAGGATGATATGGGCTACACTTATGATGATGGATTTGGAACTCCTCAGTCAATGTTAGAATTGTCTTATTTAGAAAGTGTGTGCCTTGATCACTGAGTAATATTCATGGACATCCAAACCTTGTGACCATATTCTCAAACAAAAACCTCATAGCAGTCTCTGCAGTGCAATATGTAACTAGGGCGGTTTCTTCCCATATTGTCAAATAGTTTGTCGCAATGATAATGTACCTTTCCCATGATATTCTTGTTTGTGGATTGATTGGTCCTATAAATTCTATGGCCCACTTATCAAATGCTTGCAACATAACCTATGAATTTAAAGAAATTTCATCTCTCCTAGATGACTTTCCCACTCTTTGACATACATCACATGATTGACAGTGTTCCTTTGCATCTTTGTCAAGTGTAGGCCACCAAAGTCCTACACACAAAATATTTTTTGCAATTGATCTCCCTGCATAATGTCCCCCAACAATCCCGTCATGTGATTCTTCCAGTATCATTGGTATCTCGTATTCTAATACACAACGTCTCAATATTCCATTTGCACCTAACTTGTATAAATTCCCTACAATCAACTGAGAATCTATTGCTTTCATAGTATTTGTTTCTTTTGCACTACTGTCATTCCTGATGGAGCCATGCCTGTACTTAGAAACTGTACGATGTCTGAGAAGTAATCATCCACCATATTCATTGTAAATAGATGTGCATATGGTAAGATGTCATCTAAATTTCTTGCATATTCCCCTGAAAATATATGCGATATATGATATGGCCCTGCATTCAGCTTCCCTGCTTTCACGAAAACCTCAAAGTCATATTCTTGAAACAATAATAGCCATTTTCATATTATCGCCCACAAAACTGGATTATTTACTAAGTATTTTAATGTAGGATGGTATGTGTACATCTTAAAGTGAGAACCCAATAAGTAATGTCTAAACTTTTGTTGCGCATAGACCATTTCCAATCCTTCTCGTTCTGTGGTAGTATAATTCTTATTTTCTATAGAAAACTTCCTACTTACAAAAGTGATTGGATGATCTATGTCTCCTTCCCCCGGTTGTGAAAACACTATGCCCAATGCTATGGATGATGCATCTACGTGTACATGGAACTCTCCGTTCCAATCTAGAAAGATCAAAATCGACACAGTTACCAGTTTCCATTTCAAGGTGTCCAACCCCTTCTGACAGTCCTTGTTCCATTGAAACCTTGCTTCCTTATTTAGTAACTTTTCCATCGGTGTTGTGATATGTGCATATCCTTTGATAAATTTCCTGTAATAACCTATATGACCCAATGTTTCCCTCAACTATCTGACTTATGTAGGGGTTTCTAACTCCATAATTACTGTGATCTTCGCTGGATCTACTAATAGTCCCTGTTTTCACACTATATGTCCCGACAAAATTTCAAATTGTGCGAAAAATTACACTTCTTCATGTTCAGAGAAATATGACACTATCTACACCTATAAAGAATCATCCTAAGGACTTCTATATGATCCTTCAGTAGACTGGACATAGTTCATTAATCCAGGTATACTTCTAAGAACTTATGGATGAACTCCTTGAATGTTGCAACCACTACTCTGGAAAACCACTGAGGAATTCTTCAATCCAAATGGCATACATGTACATTGATAGCTCCCCCACTCAGTCGGAAAGGTGGTCTTATGTTGATCCTCCTATGCAATTCTTATCTCATGGTACCTACAGAATCCATCTGTGAAATAATAAGTCTCTTGTCTTCCCACATTCTCTAGTATCTCATATGTGAATGGTGTTGTAAATGGATCATGTAAACATGCATCACTTAGCTTCCTCATATCCAATAAGATCCTGATTCCTCCTTTATTCTTGTCCCATGCCACCATTGCACTGATCCATTCAGATTCCTGCACCGGTTCAATAATTCCTGCATCCAACATCCTATCTAGTTCAACTTTCGCCTTCTCTTTGTACTTTGAATTTAACCTATAAGTCCTTTGGTGCACTGGTTTAGTGCCTAGTTTCAGTGGAATATTCATCTCACCTAAGTCTCCCGCTATCCCCTTCATCTCTAAAAATTTCGTTAGGAATAGGTGTTGAAGGAAAATCTCCCTGCGGACAGGTAGATCTCCTCAAAGAGCTAGACTCTTAACTTTAAGACAGAAAGTGCTTATCATGGTCACTGACTTCCTTTTAGGTCTACACAGACTAATGCATGAAGGGGAAGGAGGAAAGACATACCTTTTACCGGTGTTTGTCCATGCAAGCTCCGAGTTGAACTCCAATCTTGAGCTCCTCGATAAGCCCTGTAGACAAACAAATTACAACCACTTCCTATTCTATCGAGATTAGTTCGAAGCGGACCTATCTACTTAGAGACAAATTCATGTAATGTCAAACACAAACTAGAAAGAAACAGGCCAAGCATATTACATTAATGAGGACAAAACATTACTTACAACCATAGATGGAATGTAGCAGTTTTGTCAAGTTCTCCTTGCCTAACCCTTGCTCAAAAGCTCCATGATCAGAATGACGATAGCTTTGCTAATTAACCTCCACTTCACTGTGTGTTTCCTATTAGATCATAGGTTTCATGCTTCTCATCCCTCTCCAAATATCACTTACGAGATCATAAGTTTGGTATCATTCTTCATCCAGCTCCCCGTTTCACCATGAGAAAGCTTGCTTATATAGCCTTGGAGAGGCCCAACCACTTGAGATATCTTTGGGGTGAGTTGAGGATTTTCCTCCTTCAATTAGGGATCTTCCCTAAGATCATGGATGGACTAGGGGTTTGAATCCAACTGCCTTCCAAGATTGAAAAGATATTTCCTCATTCTTCTCAACAAACCAACTGCTGCCCAGAATAGGTAGCGCTCCCTCAAAAGGGCCATCAGAGCATTATCGCGCTCCCAAGTAGGCTTTAGGGGGGTACTAACACTCCTGAGAGTAGGAGCACTCCTTCAAAAGGGCTCATACAGTGTTATAACACTCCCATATAGACTATAGGGGAGAGCCAACACTTTTGAGAGAGGTATAGAGGAGCGCTCTCCTCCAAAAACTCAGTTTTTTGGGTTCTTTCAGATGGTAAGAGGTTCATAAGCCCAGTTAACCATTCCTTCTCTTCCAAATCAAGTGTTTGATGTGTGTCAAGTGTCCTTCTCATGTCATTATAGGCACGACATAGGCATCATGGCAGTATGCTTTCCTTGACACTTGCAACACTTGTGAGCAAAATGCGACACTTGTGACACTTGTAATGACGACACTTGCGACACTATCAAAGTGAGTAATTTCGATGTGTAACAGATTGTCCCCCAAAGTATGAAGTTAGAAGATGAGAACTGATAACTAAAATGCTTTGTAGACTTTCAAGCAAGGGTATAGACACAAAGAACCTGACAAAAGCTGCACACAAACATCCAACAAATATTATGACATGTTTCAAACCTAAGGCAGGCATACCTATGCTTGAATGATAAAGACTTGCAAGATATGGCCACCATAAAATACACTCTGGATCCATAATTGTATTGATAAAAAGGTATAGTGTTAAGAACCAAGATAGATCTATAAATATAATCACCACAAATACTGAATACACAATAGATCCACAAGCAAGATAGAAGAAACCACACTTTATTATTACCAAACTCTTGAGGTAGGGCAACACCATACAATGGATCCTATTATGGAAGGGATCCTCTCCTGTTCACTTGCC
>JASDQU010382496.1:0-11134 GCA_032191745.1 Picea mariana | reverse complement strand
GCATCCACAAAAAAATCCCAAGTGGGATCGGCCCCATATATTCCAGACTCCTCTGTGGAACTTTTCTCCCAGTAAGTTTCTCACTAATGTTTGACATGAGGGAGAGCTTTAAGGAGTGCAAAGGTGATCTTTTCTTTGTCGAAAAAATTGTGAACAGAGAAATAACCTTCCAGCAGAGTTAACCATTTTTCTGGGGCTTCTGCATCTATCTGTCCTTCAAATACAGGAATATCAAAATTAACTTGTACCTTGAAAGGTGAGGTGCCTCCAAAGTGGTTGTTTGATGAATATGCACCTGATGTTATCGGTAGGCGTTGAAGGATGTGGGAAAAATTCTCCATCATTTCGTCCCTCCGTCGCATGAGAGCTTGCTCAAGCAACAGATTGATAGGATCGTCTGCTCCGTCGTTTTTCTTTTCTTCCGCCATTGAGGGTTTCTTGGGTGTGCAAGAGAAATTGTCTTCAAGAGAGACAAGATTGAGACCCAACTTGCTATACTCGGACCTTGTCGGAGACATGAACTGAAAAAAATGATCAAGAGCAGCCTGCTCTGATACCACTGATTCGGATTATTTTCGGCACGAAATGAGATCGGAGATATAATAAGGAAATGCACAGAGATATCACAGATATTCAATAATATAACAGAAATGTATCGAAGATGCAACCATAAACATAGATATACAGTAATATACTATTTCTATTAATGAAAGAAATGTACAGAGACTGTAAAAATACAGAGTGAAAGACTCACTAGAATGGTGGCAGCTTATCTCTGAGAAAAGATGTGACAGCTACTCGATTCACAAGAAGATGATTACATTGAGGCTCTGAAGGCCTTTTTACAATAAGCAGTTATGCCAAAAACCCTAGGCATCCAAAAACATAACCCTAGGAGATGAATCGCCAAAAGTCATGTGGGCCCCGTTTGGGTAAGTAAGTACATCAACTTCCCGGGGTCGTAACTTTTGCATACGATCTCCGTTTTAGGCGTGTGATAGATCATTGGAAAGGTATCATCGAGGAGATTCATTTTGGGGGATCAATTATGCCTTAATCTATCATTGAGAACCTAGATCTTGAAAAACCTTCATTTGGGCCCTCAAAATGGCCCCGAAAGTTAAAACCTGCTAAAAATAGTAAATTGCCAAAATCGCCAGAAAACTGTTTTGAGCCATTTGGAAAAGGTGGTTGGCCATCGATATCCATCTGGATCATGGATGTTGTTGTTGCTGACAAGACAAAGATGATGGAAGAAGAAAATGATGGGCCCTCCAAAGCCATGCTCAATTCAATCCTGCTCTCGGTACTCCATGTCTAGGGCCTGTGGGCCTCGAGACATGATTTCCTAGTTATCCCTAAAAAGAAGGGATAACACCTTCTAAGGTATGTATGAAATGATGAGGCCATTCCTCTGGGGGTATCATTTTCCATAGCACTCTGCACTTCTCCAAGTGTTATGTCGGTGCCCCCTTTCCATCGTACTGTTTTTGTTGGTTGCTACTTTGTTCTGCACCAAATCTTATGTGTAGTAATTGCTTACATTTTTACCAAACCTTGATTGTTTCTTTGTGTGCACCCCACCATCTTGCATGTCTGGCCTTTAGTGATATATCAAGTGTCAAAAGTCTCTAATTTTATAACACTTCATCCTCATACTGTTCCAAGAATACTTCTAGATCAGTTACTCCATGGAAACTGGGTGGTTCCCTTACCTTTGCACCTACCCATCTTACCGCATGGTCTATTATTGCGCATCTTCTTGTGGAAACTTCGTGTAGCCTTTGTTGCCAGTTTTCTAACCCTGTGTCTTAGTCTATCGCACATGAGGTAATGCTTCACCAACTGAGTCTCCCATTTGCAGTAGGGTTTACGTAATCCTCATCATGCACAGTTGTTATGTACAACTAGTTGATTTCCTCCAAGTTCAAGCAAGTCGCCTCTACAAATCTCTCCCCTTCCAATGGGTCTAATGGCACAGTGACCCTGTATTCTCATGACTCATGTGTCATTTTTTGTGTCTTTAAATCGATTATGGCCTAGTTATCAAATGCACAATCCAATCCAAGCAATGTTGGATATGGTGTTGTGTCATCCACTATTTCAATCACTTCAAAGTCTGCTTTAGTGCACACTCCATTGAAATCTACTGTCACTCCTTTCAGTCTGCCAATTGGAAGAACTATGTGTTGGTTTTCTAGTTTCAGCTGAATAGGTGAATATACTAATGTGGGCTCTCTGATACATTTGCATGTCTTCTTGGGTAATACGTTAACTTCAAATCCTAGATCCAGTATGATATCTCCCATGTTGAAATCTCCAATGTTGGCATTTAGCCTGAATTCCCTACTTGTTCTTCTCCTTGTATGTAGGTGATTAAATGTTCTTTGTTCTAGTTTTTCTTTTGTCTCTATGCTACATATTTATACTATAGTTTTCAATATTTTGACAAAGGATGTATCATTCAATAGTTTTACACATGATTGCAAAAAGCCTTTGATTGTAATTACTTGTCCCAGGAGTTGCGTTTCTTTGGTATGATCCAACGATGGAGGCATCTCATGCTCTGGCTCTTCCTTGCTCTATTGTGTAGTTGAATTCAACACAATGTATTGCTTCAAGAATTCTTGTGTGGCTTGGTTAAATGTTTCCTTCTCATTCTGCACGTCGAACTATCTCATTGCTCCGGCATTCTTCTTTACCCACTGGTAGTGTACGGGCTCTTGTCGAACTGCATCATTTTCTATTTTCGCTCCTCTGCATGTAACTATGTTGATGTTTTGTCCTTCATCCTTACTTCCACTGAAATCCATTGAATATTCTAGTTGTTATGATTCCTCTTTTCCTGGATCTTCCCTAGTAACGTAGGACATTCTCTTGTGTCATGATTTGATGCATGACAATACATGCAAGTCGCTGGTGGAAGTGAACATTCTCTTGCATAATGTCTTGTTTGTTGAAAGTTGTGACATAGCACTGGTCCTCTACCTCTTCCAAATCCTCCTCTTGCTTGTCCTTTTCCTCTATAACCAACTTGATCTCCTCTCGACGCTTTATAGGTTCCTCATTGTACTGCACGGTATTGTACTGGGGTTGTGATGTGTTGTATTGTGGTTGCGTGGTATTATATGGTTGTTGTGTAGTATTATACTTCTCTTGCACAGTGTTATATGGCGATGGAACTTGGTTAAACTATGGTGTGGCTTGTCCAGTCATCATTTATGCTTTCACCCTATATGCATCCGATGTCCTCTCTCACATCAAATCCATAGTTCTACAATCTTTGTCATCATGGCCTACCGATTTGCAAAAGTTGCAATATGAACTCTTTGGGACTGTCTTGTATTTTTGCATCATTGGGCACTGATATGGATCATGGCTCGGTTTATTACAGATTTTGCACCATAGTCCTCATGTTGGTAATGGGTTTGGCATTCCTACTGCCATATACTATGCGAATGTTGGACATTCATTTTTGTGGTGTCCTTTCGTCCTGCATGTGGTACACCAAACGACTTCTCGTTTTTCCTTACATTTGTTCTGGTTTAGCTGGAACGTCAAGTTCTTCAAATCCTCCTTCAACTCTTCGATGGTTGGATTCATCTGCTGATACTAGTTTTCTTCCAGTTGCAGGGCTGCCTACAGAACCTCTGTCTGTGTTTGAAACTTTTGTTATCGCAATGGATATTTTAAGCGTGGTAGTAGTGAATTGATGAACAAGTACTTGTGTTGCATATCGGTCATGAGATATTTCAAATTTCCTTTTAGTCACTTGAATCTCTAGTCAATATACCATACGGATTCGTCTGGTTTCTGTCTAATTTGTATCATCTTGTTCATGTACTGATCCTCTAAACTTGGCTTCTGAAACTCATTTATCAGCAATTTCTTGATGTCTGCAATCGTTATGGTTGTCCCTGGTGTATTTTTGGTAGACAAACTCATATACCAATCTAGTGCACTATCCCTTAGTGTAATCGCTAACTGTGCAAGTTTAGTATCTTCATTCATGATCTATTTTGCTTCCCATATCTTCTCACAGATAAACAAGTGTTTCTCCGGGTCCTCCGATGCTTCTCCTTTTAATTCTGGTAACCTAATGGTGGGATCGTGCCCTGCCATCCTGAATGTTGAACTACTACCTCTGCGTGGTATAGATACTTGACTAATGCTTCCTAAACTAGCTCCTCCAGTTGTTGTTCCTTGTGTAGATGTACTTCCTGTTGTCTTCCTTCTCCCAAAATTTGGTTGTCTAAACGGTGGTGTTCTCTTTGGTGTATTAGTCGCACATGGGTTTATGGGTTCCACATTGACATTAATATGGATAGGATTGTTGCCTTTGGTTATCACTCTTGGACCTCTCATCTTCCTCTCATATGTTTCGCACAGGATTTCCTCAATCTTCTCCACAACTCAGAGATCATCTACCTCTTCTTCATCAATTGCCAATCCTTCCCTCGCAGCTACAACTCTCTTCTTTATGTTCACCTTGTATTGGTAGGGTAATCCATTGCACGTCTTTCCATATATTGCAATGATCCTCTTGATCTGGTCGTTGTCCATCATGATTGGGTCCAAGGGTTAGTCCCTCTTTCCTTTATCCACTTCACCTTCCATTTCTTCTATTTTTGTCAGTGCTTCCCCCCTTCTCCCATGCACGCACAAAAGTTTAGTTATCTAACTCTATTGTTATTACACCTTTGTTATATAACAGTATCTTAATAGAAGCATACAACGAATGAATATACCTTCCTCAAGGCTCTCATAGAAACTCTTTCTCCCTTGCATTGTACAACTTCGTTGTATCTACCGCAAAATCTGTTATAAATATTTATACAATACCGTCGAGCCAAAAATATACTGCGCGAGTGAATTTGTTGTTCACCTGCTATAACTGTTCAACCTAAACTGGGGCCCACTCTAACTATCGGATCTAGTTTGTTGCGTGGTTATCCTTCAACCTCAATATCCACTATTGCAATAAGTGTGGAAAATCACATAAAAATACTTCATGCAGATCAGTAAAGACATACTTCTCAAGATATTTGCGTGGTGTTATTCTAAGGTTTATGTTATCTTTCTGCACAAAATCCAACTCCTTTGTATTCAGCCAGCTTTCGATCTCTACTTTTGTGGGATTCCAAGGTCTCAAAATCCCCTTTTAGCGGTGCATTCATTTTTCCTTCTCATCGTCCGATTCAATATTATTTTTACCCGTCTTCCGCGGATCTTATATATTCTCAACGTATCCTATCTACTCAATCCTCTATTGTTCCAACCGACAACAACGAAACCATTTGTTGGATTAATATTTTCTGAGTTTATATATTTATCATGATTGACCCAGGGTTCAAATATGTTGGGGTTCCAACAAATCCTCTAAAACTATCGGCCCTCGTAGTAAACTAGAAGGAAACGTAGCGCAAAGAGTGCTCTGCGTAGTCTCACCCAAGATAGTCTTAATGGGTGATTGCACTACTCAAGTGTTTATAGTCCAAGATTGAGTGGGGATCTGAGGAATGTGCGTTGAGAGTTCTATTTAACTTAATTAAAGAAATATACTATCATCCACGATTATGCATGGAATATAAACAACTCATTCATTTAACACACCAATAACTACTTAAAAACAGTAAAGGAACACAACCATTCAGTGACATAACATAGGCTTTACCATGGTTCACCCCCTCTTGGGATACATCCATAAAGATCTGGCTCTTAAGATCTCTTATTATGGCAGTTCCAAAACTAAATCTCTGCGTGCTTTACAACTCCTCTCATTTGGGTCGAGATCTTATTATGAGGCAGACTATATCGCACCCGGCTCCTCAACCTACGATCTAACCCTCAAGATCTACCCTCCTTACTTCTCTCCAACTCCACAGCTTACAAAATTAGGTCATATGGAAAAATATTACAATAGCTATCAAACAAGACTCCTCCTCAAGATCCTCTATATCTGTCTCTCTCCCTCTCCTCTTCCGAGACCTAAGTATCTATATTTATACATTTTTGGCTCACCAGCCATTATAGTGTATTGCAAAAACCCTAACCCTAACGTCGTTAGGTCTTCCATGCATGTGCGCATGTTGTTCTTCCTTCTAGCTGTCATTTTCCTTGTGCATGCCTTCCTTCCCAAAATAGTCTTTCTTTCCCACTTTGGCCTGCTTCCAACATAAAGGTATGCTAGAGATGTGGAAAATAAGGGCACTACAAGAAGTAGTGTAGATCCAAAGTTGAGAAAAATAAGGGATCTAAAGAATCTCCTTCTACAGAAGAAAATACCTCCAAGGAATAAGGAGGGAATGTGTACTTAGCTTCTTCAAGCACACATGCAGATCATGAGGCATGTTTGGTTGACTCATGTGCATCCTTTCATATGACTCCCCACAGGGAGTGGTTCTATGAATATCAAAGGTATGATGGAGGTACTATTTTCCTAGGTGATGACTCAAAACCCAGAATCATAGGTCAAGGAAAAGTCAAGTTGAGGCTCATAGATGGAAGGATTAGAACACTACCTAGTGTTCTGCACATCCCACGATTGGCMAAAAATTTGATTTATGTAAGAAAAATGGAYGATGTAGGGGTAAAAACAATATTTGAAAASGAAACTCATAGGATGGTTCGAGGAGAAATGGTTTTGTTGAAGGGAGTTTGATTTGGAACTCTGTATAAGCTGCAAGGAAGCACTATTAGTGATGAGTGTAATAGTTTCAWTGTTCCTGATATTGGAGTTGAAGAAGAAAGAACACCTATAGTGTCTCGAGAAAAGGTTATGATGTGGCATCAAATACTGGGGCATATCRAAGAGAAGGGTCTTCAACTACTACAWGGTAAAGGTATGGTTGAAGGTATATCTAACTTCTCTCTAGATTTTGATTTCTGTGAACATTGTGTATATGGGAAGCATAATCRRGTAAGATTCCCCTCTGCTGCTACGAGGGCAGAAGGAATTTTAYAGCTATTTCACAGTGATGTGTTTGCACYTGTGTTGGTTCCATCATTGGGAAAATATGTGTRCTATGTCTCATTTATAGATTACTTCTCGAGGAATACTTGGATATATTTCCTTAGGAAGAAATCTGAAGTATTTTACAGGTTTAAAGAGTTTAAGGCTCTTGTTGAGAATCAAACAGAGAAAAGAATTAAGGTGTTGAGGACAAATAATGGTGAAGAGTTATGCAGGAATGAATTTGAATAATTTTGTAAGAATTATGGTATATCTAGGCAGAAGACTACTTCATAGACACCTCAGCAGAATGGAGTTACAGAAAGGATGAAGAGGATATTGATGGAAAAAGAAAGGTGCATGCTCAGTGGTGTTGGGTTAGGGAGATAATTATGGGTAGAGGCAGTGGGTATTTCATGTTACCTGGTGAACAGATGACCCTCATCAGTGTTGGATGACAAGACTCCACAAGAGGTATGGACTAGTAATAATCCTTCTCTCACACATCTCAAGGCATTTGGCTATGAGGGATATGTTCATGTTCCAAAGGAAAACATGAGTAAGCTAGATAAGAAGGATGAAAAGTGTATCTTTATTGGGTATAAAGATGGTATCAAAGGTTATAAGCTTTGGAACCCATAAAATAAGAAGGTTGTGTATAGTCGAGATGTGGTATTTATAGAAATGAAGGATGTTGTTAAACAAGAAGTCTTACCATGTAAGGAAGAACCAGCAAAAACAGAGTTTGATTTAAAGGATGATGAGTCAGACTCTACAGAAGAACAGGAATCGAAAGAAGAAGATCATCATACTCCAGTATTGAGGACATTTGTTCGAGAAAGAAGGATACCGGAAAGGTATACTCCATATAATTTCCGTTCAAATTTTGTTTTGTCTATTACTGATGATGATCCTAGAACTGTCAGGGAGGCAATGGATTCAGAGGATGGAAATCTCTAGAAAAGGGCCATGGACGAAGAAATCACATCTTTGGATAAGAATGAGGTTTGAGATCTTGTGGAGTTTCCGACTGGAATAAATCCCATTGGCAGCAAATGGGTATTTAAAAATAAGTTGAATGCAAAAGGAAAAGTGGAGAAATACAAAGCTCGATTAGTAGCAAAGGGTTATTCCCAGGTTGAGGGAATTGATTTTGGTGAGATTTTTTCTCATGTTGCCAATTTAACCTCTATAATATTTATGCTATTTGTTGTTGCTGCATTTTATTTTGAAGTAGAACAAATGGATGTGAAGACAACATTCCTACATGGGGATCTGGAAGAAGAAATATATATGAAGCAGCCAGAAGGCTTTGCTATGAAGGGAAAGAACGAGTTGGTATGAAAGATGAAAAAGTCCCTGTGTGGTTTAAAACAATCACCAAGGATGTGGTATCAAAAATTTGATACTTATATGTTGGTACTTTTCTTCACAAGAAGTAAAGAGGATCACTGTGTGTATTTGTTGGAAGCATGCCAAAGCAGAAAAGCAAGGCGATTATGGGAAAGAAAGAATGCACAAGGAAAGTGACAGCTGGAAGGAATAACAACACATGTGCATGCAGGGAAGACCCAACGACGCCAGGGTTAGGGTTTTGGTAATGTATTGTAATGGCTATAGAGCCATAAACATATAAATATAGATATTGAGGTATCATACTCGGTTCGGTTCGGAGTATTATCGAGTTTAGCTAGTTAGCCATGAGTTGTTGCAATATGTAATATTTTGTTTTATGATCTATTTTGTAAGTTGTGGAGCTAGAGAGGATGGAGGAGGGTAGATCTTGAGGGTTAGATCACAGGCTGAGGATCCTGATGTGATCTAGTCCACCTCATATAGATCTTACCCAACTGGGAGAACTGTAAGTGCACGGCGTTGTAGTAATAGAGCGACTATTATAAAAGAGCTGAGAGCCAAATATTTGTGGACGTAGCCCAAAAGGGTGTGAAACATGGTAAACATCTGTCTTATGTGATGAATGCATGCATATCTTTGTTTTCTTCAATAGTTATTGTTATTCTTAATAATGAGTTGTTATATTTCCTGCTTATTCGCAAATGACTTTATATAGTGGTTACAAGTTATAATAGCGGTTCAATATACAATTCTCATATCTCGCAATCAATCCTACATTGTAAACACATGAGTCTTACAACCACCCATTAAATCTATCTCAGGTGAGACTGCGCAGCACATTTTGTGGGTTGTGTTGCCTTCTGGTTTACAAGGAGGTCCGATAGTTTTAGAGGCTTGGTTGGAAACCCAAACAGACATGAACCCTGGGTCAATAAACTCAGACAGAGAAG
The DNA here is from genome assembly GCA_032191745.1 of Picea mariana. Taxonomy (NCBI): domain Eukaryota; kingdom Viridiplantae; phylum Streptophyta; class Pinopsida; order Pinales; family Pinaceae; genus Picea; species Picea mariana. Next base: position 1,876 of record JASDQU010382496.1, on the reverse strand, counting down.
AAGAAATAAACCAACAAATGGTTCCATTGTCATTGGTAGGAACATGAGAAGATTGAGTAGATGAGATAGGTTGAACAAGATAAGAGTGAAGAAAAGAAGAAATACATGAGCCATTATAAGGGAATGTTGAGACCATGGAATCCCACAAAAGCAGAGATCAAAACTTGTCTAAGAACCAAAGATCTAGAGTTTGCAAAGAAAGATAAAGGAAACCCTAGAATAACACCCCGCAAATATCTTGAGAAATCTGTGTTTGCTTATTTGCATGAAGTCTTTTTCTATGATTTTCCACACTTATTGCAGGAGTGGATACTAAGGTTGAAGGATAACCACGCAACGAACTGGATTTGATAGTTAGAGTGGACCCAAGTACAGATTGAGTAGTTACAACCACTAAACAAAAAATTCACCCATGCAATAGATTTTTAGGTCGACAGTATTGTGGCAGGTTTTATAACAGAGTTTGCAATAGATACATCAAATTCGTACAGTGCAACGGAGCAAGAGTTTCTACGCAGACCTCGAGGAAGGTACATTAAATCGTTGTATACATCTATTAATATATTTCTATACAATAAAGGTGTAATGACAATGGATTCAGATAGATAAACTTCCCTGCGTGCATGGGGGAAGGGGGAAGCACTGACAGAAAGAGGAGAAATGGGAGGAGGAAAGGATAAGGGAAAGAAGGAGGAACCCTTGGACCTGATTATGATGGATGACGACTAGATCAAGTGGATCATGGCGACAGCTGGAAAGACACGTAGCAGAGTACCCTACCAATACAAGGTGAATACCAAGAAGAGAGTCGTAGATGTGAGGGAATTCTTGGCAAGTGATGAGGAAGAGGTAGAGGATATCTGGGTTGTGGAGCAGATTGAGGAAATCCTGCATGCAACATATGAGAGGAAGACGAGAGGTCTAAGAGCAGGAAGAGAAGGCAGCAATCCTATCCATATTAATGTCAATGTGGAGCCCATAAACCCATGTGAGACTAATACACCAAATAAAACACCATTGTTTAGACAACCGAAGTTCAGAAGCAGTTAGACAGCAACAAGTAAATCTACACAAGGAACAACAACTGGAAGATCCAGTTCAGGCAGCACTAGTCAAGTATCTACACCACACGGAGGTAGTATTTCAGCATTCAGAATGGCAGGACATGACCCTACTATCATGTAACCAGAATTTAAAGGAGAAGCATCACAGGACCCATAAAAACATTTTTTCATCTATGAGAAGATTTGGGAAGCAAAACAGATCACAGACGAAGACACTAAATTGGCACAGCTATCGATTACACTAAGGGATTGCGCACTAGATTGGTATATGAGTTTAGCTACAAAAAATCCACCATGGATAACCAGAACAATTGCAGACATCAAAAAATTGTTCATAAATAAGTTCCAGAATACGAGTTCAGAGGATCAGTACATGAAAGAGATGATCGAAATTAGACAGAAACTGGGAGAATCTGTATAGGAAATTGACCAAAGATTCAAGCGACTGAAAGGAAAGTTAAAATATCTCATGACCGATATGCAACATCGAAACTTGTTTTTCAACTCACTGCTACCACACTTAAAATACCCATTGCGACTGTTGTCGTCCTAATACACACTTGCAAACATGAGCAAAGTCCAACTCACTTAGTGTGTCCTTGGAGGCACAATGCCTAGGTTCACAGTCCACACTGTCACCTTGACTGGAACCTCTTCCTTCTAGGCTTACTCCTAGGGAAGCCAAGGGGGGTAAACCCTAGTTACTAGATTTGATTTAACGTTTATGTTCTAGGAGCAGGTTTTAATTTGTTAAAAGGCTTGGGGGAAACACTAGCCTAAGATGCTAAAGCAGCAAATGCAAAGTGCAAGTT
>JASDQU010382483.1:0-11134 GCA_032191745.1 Picea mariana | reverse complement strand
TCACCATGGATGCTCTTCTATGTCTTCATGGAAGTTATTGCAATGAAGAAAGGATGAAAGGTGAAATATGCATAAGCGTGATGGCGAACCAGGCGTGATGGTGAGCCATTGGGGGACATTTTAGTTTTTTCATTAAAAATATTTTTTCCTCGTAAAGTTAGTAAGCCCTTACTATTGGGCCAATCTTCAATATAGGTCTAATAGTGTATTGGGCAAAAATAAAGATGGTAATCATGACAAAATTATGAAATTGAGCCACTGATACTTTATCATTCAAACATTTTGACTGACACCAAGAATTATCTTAAAATTATGAAGAATGGCCCCTTTTAACTTTATGATTATGAAGTCAAAATAGGCCCAATGGTATTCCATGAAGAAAATTTTTAACTTCTCAAAAATGAAGTAAAAAATTACCTGATAAAATGCATCACGGGGGTCGAATTTTGTAATATCAAAAGGGAAAGGGGCCCGATGGGACCATCAAAAAACATGGAATAAAGAGGGTTTTAAGGAAAGAATGAAGCCTTAAAAAGAAGTAGAGTCATGAAGATGAAAATTCAAACTAAACCATAATCCTTAAAATTAAACCATTTGGGCATAGGTGCCCCCTAATTATTTGGCTTCATAAACCTATAACTTTCTCTTATGATCTCAGATTTAAGAACCCCTTTTTGCAGAGAGTAGATCATGACAACCGGGACTTTCAAATGAATAGTTACATGGCCATATTTAAACCCAACTTCATAACATTCAAAACTTGTGAAGTTCAAATTTCCTCATGGATAGGAAATGATAAATTTGCATTTTCATACCTACGAGTCTTAGAATTAGAATCTATCAATTTCAATTAGTTTGTAGGATCCCCCCAAAAACACTTATAGGTGGCATGCTATGGAGATCAAAACATCATTGTGTCTTAGACTTTAATTTGTGCATAAAGGGATTTTTAATTGAAATTCTAGATCTCGTTTAGGACAATGCTTGGTCAATATTGAGTTTTGTTTGCTCATCATCAATTTATATTGTATAGGATCTTAATGTGTTCACAATAATTGGTAGAATTCATAAGAACTTGGCTAATTCTAACCTAGGAAAAGTTTTTCCTTGATGTCTAGAGCACCTAATACCCAACACTTAGTGAAATTGTCCATTCTACCCTAAAACCAGTCATGAATTAGTCCATGATGTAGAATAGCTTCAATGACCATAAACAAAGATACATAACACTTGAAAGTATCTCATAGCCAATTAAATCCAAAAGGATCAAGAGTAGAGACTAGGATATATTCAATGCGATGAGTGTGAGAAGAGTAAACTTGCAAGGAAAACCAAGTTGACAAGGAAACTACTACAATCTATTATGATTGTGTTGTAAAACAAAAACATCAACCATGAATATAGTCTATGTAATTTAAGCTAGCAACCCACAATTATCAACTAAGCATAAAAAGAAGAAGGTCAAGGGAGCATAGTCTACTTGATGGGGATAGATTAAAATTGAAAAGGGGCACCCCAAGTCAGTTGATTTTGGGTTTGTTGAGGGCTCAATAGGTACATAACATTTGGTATCAAAGTAGATGATCCTTGGTTTATCTCCTTCAAACAATTCATGTTACCATTTTCACTGTAATGATTTTTTGGTTAATTTTCAATGAGTAAAATTTTCAAGGCACATATAGAACATAACAAAGTAATTTGGGTCAAAATTTCAAAATCTAGTTCCTATATGTTCATAGTTAGAATATGTGAAAGTTAGGAATTTGTATAGCCTTGAAACTAGTCTCAAATAGGTGTTCTCGGTAAAACATTTATATCCGAATCTAGCGGTCGCTAAATCAAGTGTCACTAGTGCCATTGGAGATAAGACAAACCATACTATTTATGTTTGAAATTTTAGAATCATATCTTAAAAAATGGATCTATGGCACACTGCACAATTTTCCTCTCCTGAAAGGTGCTAAAATTAGCAAGGTTGGGAATCTTATCATATTTTTTTCTTGGCACATCAAAATTTAGTGAAACCTATGGCATTTCAAGAAAGACGTATTATTCTATTATAGAGGTATTTTACTAGATTGCATATCAAATTTACTCTCTCCAAAACAAAGGGAAGAAGATTGAATGGACATAGCGGCATGAGGATAACTTTTAGCTATTGAAATATTTTCTTAATAGTGCATCAATTCTTAAAATTGTAGTTCCAAACGAATATTTTGTTGTGCATCAATGCTTGCATAGAAGGGACTAGTGAAGTCCTCATCCAAAATGGTAATATGGAATGTTATGATTGCCAAATGATGAAATAACATGAAAAGAATCGTGCCACACATTTAAAGAATCACGATGTTGTCTGGGATGTTGCTTGGATTCACTCTTATGTGTTTTGAAACAATTACTGGTAGTGAGGTTAATCTTCACTGCTAGTAATGGGAATCTTTTTGTATGGAGATGGTGTTGGGTGTTTTATGTTGGATGAAATTGTGTGCCCTGATTCTTTTGAAGTAGGCGATTAACCTAAGACTTGTATTTCCATTAATTTATAATGTCATTTTATCAATTTTTTCCACGAATATTTGAAATTCTTTTTCCCATGGAATATCAGGTAATTTCCGACAAAATATATAGGAATTTCTTTGATAGTTAGGCTTAAGCACTTAAAATATAAAGGGATGTTGTGACTTTCAAAAAACGACAAAAAAATTGATTTTTCTTGCAAGATGGCCTTCTTTGATGTGCATTGGAGAGAGAGATGAAAACGAGGGCAACACTTGGTAACTTATTCCATGAATATGTCTTAGTTAATTATATTAAAGTCACCACTTAGTTTGTTTCCATCATTGATATTTTTGGAACATGTTCTCATGTAGCAATAGTCATTTTTCTCATGTTTGTTACAAGAATGAAACTTTTATGGACATACTTACAGAGGTTTGTGGGCATCAATGGAATACCCACAATCATCTTTTTCTAGTATGGTAAAAAATCTATTACAAGAATAATTCAATCAACTTAGAGGAACTAAATACTACCTAATCAAAGGGGATCGATACCATATGTAACAACTTATATACAAAGTATTCATATTGTATCTAAAACACTCAATCATTAATAACCATATATTTTCTTGAATTAGAGAAAAAAAGAAGAAAAAATGATCCAACCTTGGATAAGTTCTTAAAGTGGTATTTATTTATCCTTTTCCTTGAATAACAACAAGAGAAGAAATGACTAGCGTGACAAATTCACTTCTATACTTGCATGCAAGTAAATGTTTGAATACCTTACTCATTACTTGAAAAAATAAAAAAACCATTAATTAATTTCTATAAATGCATAAATCAATTCCAAAATTGAATCTAAGGAAATAACAACGCCTTGCATTCACTTAGTTCTTTTGGTGCAAAGGAAAACTACAAGATTATGATTAAATCAAGGAGAAGATAAGTACAATAATATACCTATCCATGACTACTAGTAATATCCAAACCAAGATCCATGTTTGGTTCATTCCTTGTCAAAATATCTCTTCCCAAACTAAATGCAAATGACAATCCAAAACATTTATTTCCTTTTGAATCAATATAGAGGTATTGAGGGACGCAAAGACTGTATAAGAAGAAGCTACCAATGGATCAAAAAACTAACAACAAAGATTCCACACAACACCAAGTAGAGGTACAACATTGAGAAACAAGGCAATGGTGAGTACAAGAAAGCACACAAACAAATACAATTAAGAGAGTGACAACCCAAACCCAACAAGCAACCCACACTCTCATTCCATACTTTCAACATCAACAAAATAATTCACATCTAAGTAAAACAAATGAAACCAATAACTATTTCCACACAACGATAATACCACTGCTAGTAACCATTCCATATACCACAAGAGAAAATGCAAGCAAGAGCCCACAAAACACCTAGTAAAGGGACAACATTGAAGTAAAAGGAAAACGATAATGGTGGAATTAAGTCCAAACACCTTTACAACTTAGGAAAATAAAGTAGGGAATAGTGCAAATAACATGTAATAAACACATGATAGAGGGATAACATTGAAAAATAGGGATATGGCCATTTCAAGAAAAACCATGTAGAATCAACATTGACTGCACATAACCACTCGCCTACTATTCTGGAAGAAAGAGCTTAGTAAATTCTCACCAAAAACAACCTAACCCTCCTAGTTACAAGAGCCCACACAACACCCACTAGAGGGACAACACTAAAACGAAGTGACAATGATCCAACATGAACAATAACCATACATGCCCCTAAACAATCACTAACCATCCAAAAAGCACAATGTCGAATTTCATTGAATGCTTGAATGATAACAACATCCTCACTGGTGCACATAATGTCGAGCATTGGGACAACACCTATGAGGAGAGTGACTATGAATTCAACAACAAGAACAAAAAATAATCTTCTAACCATGCCAAAGAGCACAAGGTCAAATGCATGAAAAAACCCAATAAACAATTTTCTCCAAAAACACCCTCACACTCCCACACAACACTAAGAAAAGGGACAACATCGATGCCATAGAAATGAACAATAACCATTCCAAAGAGGACATACAATGTCGAGTAGAGGTAGAACACTGATGGGAAAGGACAAAGTTGATCAAATTTAATAACAAGGCCAAGTAAATTGTTGACTCTAATAGCTTCCTCACCCTCTCACACAATCCCAAGCAAAGAGACAACACCGACGAACATAGGAACAACATCAATAATAAAGGACAACAACTACCAGAATGAACACTAACTATTCTAAATATCCCACACAATGTTGAGTAGAGGGTCAACACTAACAAGCAAGGACAACACCAAGTAGAATCAACAATACGAGTTCCAAAGGCAATGTAGGAGCTAAGTTACCCAATCACTGGAGTTTAGTGTTAGACCACAATGGCGAGAGGTTTCAGATGATGTGTCTCTAATGAATGAGTCACATCCAATGGAGACACATTGAGGATAGTGGAACAATTCTTGACACCCCCAATTCCTTGTTGGGTTGTTGCTTTGTATTATTTTGTGATTTTTTATTTCTTTTATTTTTTAAACACTGAAAAAACCCAAATTTAAAATATTACATCATAGCCATTGGCGAATAACACCTAATATAAATCTGATTTTCAATTTTTAAAATTATTTTCCAATTTCAAAAAAACATCACATACCTATATGCGATGGATACTCCAAAGTAATTACATTACTCCCTTCGAAATATGAATTTAAAAAAAACAAATATGTAATTATAAATATAGTACAAGAAAGTAGAGTTGCTTGTAAAATCAACAAAATGTCTTAAAAAAAACATTAAAATGGATTCAATTTTCTCCCATTTTTCTCTAAAGAAGAATGATGTGTAAGTTTTATATCGAATAAGAAAGACATGAGTGCATGAGCTTTATATTGAAAAACACATACACGAATGTGTGAGTGCAAGAATGATGTAGTTTGGATAAATGTGTGACATGCAACTTGAAATTTCCTCTTCCTAAGTTTTGCATCGCAATTCAAGTTGCATTCCATCTCATCGCATTACAATAACGTTAAAGTAGTGAAAGTTGAGTGCTTGCATCTTTGTCAAATCTATCCATTTTTCATTTTTGTCAACTACATGGAATTTTATGAAGTGTAAACAAAAGTTAAAAATGGTATCGACCAACTTTATTTTTCAAAAGGTTACATGGAATTTTATGAAGTGTAAACAAAAGTAGTAAATGGTATCGACCAACTTTAATTTTCAAAAGGTTAAACAGACTTACTAATTAATCAAATAAATTATATATTGTGTGGTTTGTTAGGTTCGTATAAATTGATATTATTATCATTTTATCTTGGTTTAAATATATGGTTTGTGGAATAGTTATTGATAGTGAGGTTAATCTTGGTTGTTAGCGATTGGAATGGTTTTGTGTGGAGATGATATTGGATCTTTTATGTTGGATGAAACTATGTGTTATGATTCTTTTATGATAGGAGGTTAACTTAATACTTTTATTTCCATCCATTTAAAATTTCATTTTTATTAAAAAAAAGAAATTGGAAAATTTTGAGAAAAAAAATTATTTATCATGAAATATAGAGGAATTTTGCACAAAATCTAGAGAAAATTCTTTAATAGTCATTCTCAAGAACTTAATGTCCAAAAACAAGATTGTGATTTTCAAAAATGACAAAAAAAATTGAATTTTCCTTTAAAGATGGCCTTCTTTGATGTACACTATGAGGGTATCACTTGGTAACTTATCTTTGATAGTCATTCTCAAGAACTTAATGTCCAAAAAGAAGATTGTGATTTTCAAAAATGATAAAAAATTTGAATTTTCCTTTAAAGATGACCTTCTTTGATCTACACTAGAGAGATAGTGAACATGAGGGTATCACTTGGTAATTTATTCCATGAATATGTTTCAATCAATTATCTTCATGAAGTCACCACTTAATTTGTTTTTGGTATTGAGCTTTTTGGAACATGTTCTCATGTAGCCACAATCATTTTTCTCATGTTTGTTACAAGAATGAAAATTTCATAGACATACTTATAGAGGTCTATGGATATCGAGTGAATACCCACATTCACCTTTTTCTAGTATGATCACCAATCTATTACGAGAAGAATTCAATCAACTCAAAAGAACTAAATTATACTTAATCAAAGGGGGTCAGTACCATAAGAAATAACTTATAAAAAAAGTATTTCTAATGTATCTACAACACTCAATCATCAATAAACATATATTTGATTTGAATTAGAGAAAGGAAGAAGAATAAATAATATAACCTTAAATAAGTTATTGAAGTGATATTGTTCTATTATTTTTTTGAATGGCAACAAAAAAAGCAACAATCAATGTGAGAGATTCACTTCTATAATGCAAATATTTGAATGCCTTACTCATTACTTAGAAAGATTAAAAAGCCATTAATTAATTGGTAGAAATACATAAATCAATTCCAAAATTGAACTTACAGAAATAAAAAAAAAAACCTTACATTCATTTAGATACTTCTTTTGGTGGAAAGGAAAACTACACATTTCTTATTAAATCAAGGAGAACATAAATACAATAATACATTTATCCGTGATTATTGGTAATCTCCAAACCAAGCTCCATGATCGATTCATTTCTTGTTAAAATATCTCTTCCCAATCTAAATGTAAATGGTAATCTAAATATCTCTTCCCAATCTGAATGCAAATGACAATCTAAAACCTTCTTTCATTTCGAATCAATATCGAGGGATTGAGGGATGCAAAGATTGTATAATAAGAACACTCACAAGATATCAATGGATCAACAAACTAACAATATAATTTTGCATAAAATAAAATAGATAACATGAAGGGAATTTATTTCTTTTCTAGGCCAATAGAGAGGCAACAAAGCATGGCACTCCATAACTTATTCCATAAATATGTGTTAGTTAGGTATTATTGGAGTCACCACTTCATTTATTTTCATTTTTGGGCTTTTTGGCACATGCTCTTAAGTACCCACAAGTATTTTTCTTAGGTTTGTTATAGGACCATGACTTTTATGGACACACTAGTGGAGGTCCATATGTATCAAGATATTACTTCCACGAATGTGTTTGTTAGATATTATTGGAGCCACCACTTCATCTATTTTCATTTTGGTCTTTTTGGCACATGCTCTTATGTACCCGCAAGAATTTTTCTTAGGTTTGTTATAGGAACATGACTTTTATGGACACACTAGTGGAGGTGCATAGGGATCGAGAGATTACTTATAATCCTTTTTATTAGCTTTTCTATTGGAAACATGCCATATTTTTTATTAATATTTCCTTTCGGGGTACATACCTCAGAAAATTTCTTAGGAGTAGACCTCTTGATGATTTTTAGTAAAAATAGTGGTTTCATCATGTTATAGGAAAACCCATAAATAACAATTGTCTTAGAGAGAAGAAGAATGCATGTAAAAAATAAGAGGGTGCATAATTTCAGTCAAATTAAAAAGACATAGCATTGTCTCTATACAAGAACATCCCCATGGCTAGCAGTTAAGAGCAACCTTGCTGGTAGCAATTTTTCCAAAAATCACAAAAGTGAATGCAAGAAAGAATCCAAAAAACACCAAGTATAGGTACACCACTAAGAAGCAAGGAAATGGTGAATGCAAGAGACCACAAGAAAAAAAACAATTAAGAGGTGAAAAACCGAACCCAACAAGCAACCCATGCTCTCATTCCATACTTTCCATGTAAACAAAATAGTTCACCAATAAGTAAAAAAAATGCAACCAAAAATTGTTTCGACAAAAGAATTATACCACTACTAGTAACCATGCCATATGCAACAAGAGAGAATGTGAGCAAGTGCCCATAAAACATCTAGTAAAACGACAATTGAAGCACAAGGAAAAAAATAATAATAGGGGGAAGTCCAACACCCTTGTCAACTTAGGAAAATAAAGTAGGGAATATTACAAATAACATGTAATGGACACCTGATAGAGGAACAACATTTACAAGAAGGGTTATGGCCATTTCCAGAACAACCATGTAGAATAAACATTGACCACATCAAACCACTCACCTACTATTATGCAAGAAAGAGCTTGGTAAATCATCACCAACAAAAACCTAACCTTCCTAGTACAAGAGCGCACACAATACCTTCTAGAGGGACAACATACAAGAAAATATGATGACCCAACATGAAAACTAACCACACATGTACATAAAACATTCACCAACCATTCCAAAAAGCACAATGTCCAATTTCGTCGAATACTAGACCACCAACAACACCCTCACCCTCCTACACAATGTCAAGCATAGGGACAAAACCTATGATTAGAGTGACTATGAATGTGACAATAGGAACAAAAAATCACCTTCTAACCATACCGAAGAGCATAATGTTGAATGCATGCAAAAACCCAACAAATTGTTTGCTCTAACAACACCCTCACCCTTCCACAGAACACTGAGAAAAGGGACAACATCAATGCTACAAAATGAAAAATAACCGTTCCAAATACCCCATACAATGTCAAGCAAATGGAAAACACTGATGAGAGAGGACAATGTCGAGCAAATTCAATAGCAACACCAAGTAAATTGCCAACTCTAATAGTTCCCTCACCCTCTTATACAATCCCAAGCAGAGAGGCAACAATGATGAGCATAGAAACAACATCAACAAGTAGGGACAACAACTACCAAAATGAACACTAACTATTCCAAAGAGCCTACACAATGTTGAGTACAGGGACAACACTAACGAGCAAGGACAACACCATGTAGGATCAACAATAAGAGTTTCAAAGGCCATGTAGGAGTTGAGTAGCCCAATCCCTAGAGTTATAGTGTTAGATTGAAATGGTCTGAGGTTTCAGATGATGTGTATCCATTAAATGAGTCACATTGTGGATAGTGGGACAACTCCCCACACCCTCCTTGTTAGGTTACTATGTATTATTTTGTAAAAATTATTTCGTTTTGATTTTAATTTATTTTTTGAAATTTTTTAAATACTTAAAAACCCAAATTTAAAATATTACATCAAGGCCATTGCCCAATAACATCCAACATAAATTTTATTTTCAATTTCTAAAACTGATTTCAAATTAAAACAAAATCTTACCTATATATTGATAAGAAATTAAGACTAAGAAAACAATTACATTACTCCCTTCAAAAAATGAAATTAAAGAAATAAAATAAGGAAGTAAAGTTGATTGTAAAATGAACCTCGAATATAAGAATGCGTTTAAAAATTATCATTAAAATGGATTAAATTTTCTCTCATTCTTTGCTCAAGAAGAATGATGTGTAGGCTTTATATTGTATGAGAAAGAAATTTGTTTATGAAGCATATTTCCTCTTCCTACTTTTTTGCATTTTGAATCCCATCGATCTATCAACCTATGCATCCTTTATCATTCTAATGACGAGTGATTGGGTGATTAGAAGTTGATTGAACTGGGCAATTATGATAATCACTTAATTTAAATGTGAAATGAAAGTTACTATAAAAATGAAAAAAAATTATAATAATCAATGTGCAAAATCAAAACCAATTTAATCTAAAATAATTTAAATGTGAAATGAAAATTATTAATTTAAAATGGAAAAAAAAATTATGATAATCATTGTGCAAACTCAAAAAAAATCTGAATTTCAAAACGAATATAAATTTCAACGTGAATGCAAAATTATGACAATTACTGTGCATCTAGTGAAACTAAAATTAAATTAAGTATGTAAAATGATATGTGCCAACCAAAAATATAGGTGCATGAAAAGGGAGTATTTGTGTGGATATTATGAGTTTTGTTTAAGCAACATACCACTATTTCCAGCGTTTAAGTGAACCGATCCTCTATATATGCTAAGGAAAGGGAAAGTGAACCAAAAGATCAAAATGAAAAATAACTTTAAAATAGCATATCAAAGTTGGGAATGAAAAAAAAAAAAGGTGTTTTAAATTTGGGATAGTAATATTAAATTAAAAAATTAAGAGTGAAATAAAATGAAATTGTATAAGTAAGAAAAATTCAAAACAAATAATTTAAAATCTAGAAATAATCTACAATTTCAAAACAATCAAGATAAGTACAATCTCAAAACCTTAATATGATGATGATGATGATGATGCATTGAGACCGAATTGGTATATTGAACCTTAAGAGGGTAAGGGATTACTTGCAATTCTTTAGAATTTTGTTTCTGTGCTGGAAAAGCGTTAAGAGAAGCTTTCCAAGATCGAGTTAAAAGGTTAGGAAGGTTGGTAGGGTGACAAATACTTTGAAATTGAGATCTAATCTAGGTATATGCTGGACAATCTAAGAGAAAGTGTTTTTCATCTCCAACCTTCTTAGTGTGACACACTCTTTCACCCTATGGCATTTTAGGAATTGTTCAACGCCCAGTTTCACTATGGAGCTCATGAGAATTTTTTCTTATCTTAACAATGTTTATTTTTTTCTTTACACTTGTTAGAACAAAGAGATAGTTTTGATATTCTAGATTAGGATTGATTACCTCTTTATAATACCTTAATTTTCTTTTTTCCTCTAACTCTTTATCACACCACATTTTCTCCTTAAATTTTGAATTAATAATATTTTTAATAGTATCAT
>JASDQU010382481.1:0-11113 GCA_032191745.1 Picea mariana | reverse complement strand
TGTAATTCTCTTCTTCACAACTGCTCAATTCACCTTTTAGTATTATGTTTGTGTTTCTAAGCTTGCTATTTTTAGTTTCAACATGCTTCAACTTTTCAAGATTCTCATCTTCTTGTTCACTCTCTGCATTGTCTTTGTATCCCCAAAAGGAATCAAGGTTGGTTTCTTCATCTGAATCTTCTTCAAAAATTATTTATTCTTCTTTATAATTCTTGTTATCATCATCCTGGGTTTCTTGGGTTATGAAGAGGACCTCTCCTCCATCATTATCTTCTTCATCACTCTCACCTGAGGAGATGTCATCATCCTTGGAGTAGAAGCTCTTTTTATTGTTGAGACTTCTCTTTTTATAGTAGCATTTTTCAACAATATGTCCTATTCTACCATAATTAAAGCATTTGAGAGGATACCTACCTTTGTATCTTCCACATCCCTTCTGGAACCTTCTTACGAAATTTGCTATTTCTTCATCAAGGTCATTATCCTTATCTTTTGTCTTATTTATGGATTTAAAGGCTACTTCATTGTTTGGCTGGTCACTTTTTCTACCTGTTCTCATTTCATATTCTATAAGAGATCCATGTAATTCATCCATTGTCATTTTGGTCAAGTCCCTAGTTTCTTCAATGGCAGATACCTTAGCATCATACTACAAGAGAAGTGATCTCAAAACTTTTTGTACAAGCAAGGATTCATCGAGCTCTTCACCTAATAATCTGATAGCATTAACAACTTCATAAACTCTAAGAAAATAGGTTGCCATATCTTCCTTTTCATTCATCTTCAAATTTTCAAATTCTTCTCTATGTCGTTGAAGCTTGACCTGGTTAAATTTTGGATCACCTTCGTAGATACTCTTGAGTTTGTCCCATACCTATTTAGCAGTGATACAACCCATCACTTTTCTAGAAGTGGTTGGTGCCAATTCTCCTAGAATAACATGTTTGGATTTTGAATTACAAATCATAATATTATTCTCATTTGGATTGGTTGGAGCATTATTTGGGATTACATAGCCATTTACAACTAAGTACCAAATGTCTACTCCCAAATCCGTTAGGTAATTTTTCACTCTATCACTCCAGTATGCATAATTTCTTCCATAAAATATTTGAATCCCATTTGAAATGTGCTCATGGTCATCCATCTCTGCTCAAGATTTTCCTTCCAGTGGTTAAATTGTTTTGAAGGCAACCTGCTTTGATACCAATTGTTGATACTGAGAGGGGGGTGAATCAGTATCAAGTAAAATTTAAAATATTTTTCAACTTATACTTAAACCATTAAATTATATCCAATGAGAAATGAACAATAGTATAAGAGTTACACCAATACACCAAAATACACCATGCACAATATATGAGAAATAATCAATAGTTATTGTTCAATGGAAGTAATGACTTCCAAAGGTAGCTACAAATTCCAAATATAAAGGGAGGGATAAAACTACAAGAGGAATATACAATCCTTCAATATAAAGAGAGGGTTGACCTCTCCATCCTTTCCCCTTCCTTCCACCCAAGAATATATAAGAGATAATAAAACTTTACATTAAATCATCACCATCAATCAACCATCACATAGAACCTGATAATGCTTCCTGAGACTTCTTCAACTTCTACAATTATTCAATTCTTGGAATATTATGATCCTGTAGATAATATTACTAAATGTATTCTCTGAAACTCCTCCAAGTTTCACTCCTTGAATACTCCCCAAAAATAAGTTATAGAGAGAATGGTAGACCTTATTCAATTCTAGTTTATTTAGGAGAGCGAACTTGTATAGAATGCCCCGCGCTCAATTCTTAACATCAGATTCTGAAACTCACACAGAAGAAACTAAAGACCGTAATATTTCCAATGAAATTATTCTCACTTCATTTGGATTCTCTATGAATAAGTTATGATTGTTTTACCCAAAACACCTATTTATGACTAGCTTTAGGACTAGTCAAAAACTCTATCTTCCACAGAGTGTATCTCCAAATTTATAGGGAATAAAGATCTTAAATTTTTACCACAGGTACCTAGATATTTCTTCTCAATACCATATCTATTTCACCATATGAATTGTTCTAGAAAAAAAGTTATAGCGAAAATGGTAAGATGACTTGTAAATAACATACCTTAGAACACATCACCAAAAGACTTCATCCTCCCTTGAAATCCGACCTTCTTTACTTCAAATTTCCTATGAAATTCAACTTGTGTGTATAAAATGAATGTATAATGATATGTATTTATACCCTTTATGTCACTTCCTTTTAACATTAGGTTCAACCTGAGATTTTCTTATTTTGTAATTATTTTCTTTAATTATCTTCGGGGCTACCTGTACTTCCTTCTTCAATTCACTTTTTCATCTTCAAAAAATCATTTCTCCTCAACCATGAGGATCCACGTGACGTGCCACCTACCACCGGAAACAACATGATGTATATTATCCATCCATTGGTGTTGTTTATGCATGTGCACTATCCTTCATGTCAAAATACCTTCATCAATCTTGTGGTCCAAAACCAATGACTAGGGTTAACATCAATGACAGCAACCAATCTTCCAACAATTCTTTCAATATATGGTGAAACTCTACCCCCCTTAGGACTATGATGTTCTTTCCATTTTGAGGAATGGATAAGTTTTTCCCGTCAAGTGAAGGGTATCCAATGTTAAGGCTTGCCAGTATCTTCCTAAGATGATCGAATAGTTACTTACTGGCATGTCAATTACCTGAATATTAAGGGTTGTCCTTATTTCAATATGTGCGCACAAAAATAAAGTCACATCTTTGATTTCACCTATGGTCGATTGTTGTAGACTATTATACGAGAAAATGATTATGGAATTTTCATTGGTACAAGACAAACCTAGCTCTTCCATAATAATTTTTGACATTACGCTTGGGCCCGAACCGCCGTCAATTAAGAAACAATGGGATTTTTTGTCCATAATCTTTACAGAAATGAAAAATGGGGAATTTTTTACAAGGTGTCTACAATTATTTACACCTACTTTATTTACAATAGAATCCTCTTCTTTTACCTTTTTGGAGAGATTGGATATGGTGGAAGATTTTCCTTCCATAAAAATATTCAGATGATTTTGTTGCTCAGGGATGACAACCATATCTATAAGAGTAGCATTGGCCTTGATATTAACCAATTGGTTGAGAATGTTGTAATTGGAAGAGGGAAGAGGGGAAGAGACTCCTTGACTGTCAGGATTTTTAGTAGCTTGTACAGTAGTAGCTGGTGAAGATGAGATTGGGATAGAAGAAGTATGAGGGGGATCACACTTTCCTTTTGAAGCATAGGATTTATTCCTAGTGTTTATGATCATGACATCCTCTGGTTCCGTGAAATCTAGAACATCAATGGTAGTTTCGGGCCTTTTTCGAAATATTTTATCTCTAGCACTCTTCTTTACCTCACAAGTACTTTCCTCATGATGTTCCTCACAAATGTTACACCAACTGCGAGGCATGATGACTTTGGAATGAAATTTTTTTTGTTGGGATTCCTAAAATATGGTGAAGAGGAAGATGAGGCCCCGGGAGTAAGTGAAGGGACATTTCCTTTTCTCTCATATGCTATCATTCGATTATTCATATCTTGTACAAGATGTAAGAGGGCATACATGTCCGTTTGCTTAATTGAGTCTCCCTTGGGAAGACCTGTTCTTTCCAGTTGGTCTTCATACTCTAGACAAGTATGCAGAGCAGAACCAAGATTGTCAATAGATTTTTCTTCAAGCCTATGATGATAAGGGGAAGGTAGAGAATTATAGTAATGCATAAAAGAGGATTGCTTCTAGGGGCGAATAAGTTCAGGAATTTGATTATAAAACTTGGTGAAATGTAGGTTGAAAGACTTGATAGTCTCACTATCTTTGTACGCAATGTTATTGTATTCCCGTAATTGTTCGGCTTGGATATTAGATTTCCCATAAGTAGATTTGAACTAGTAAACTAACTCTTCCCAAGTGGAAATAATCTTGGGAGGGAGATCAAAGAAATATGTCGTTTCTTTCCCTTCAAGGGATTTAACAAATAAGCGCATACAAGTATCATTGTCATTAGCTCCTATATTGTGATAGGCATTAAAGAATGCCACCAAGTGTTCGTTTGTAGTGACTATGTTATTTCCTAAAAACCTAGGGAGATGCTCTTTGAATTTTGGTAACAAATAAGTGGCAGGTTCTAGATTTAAAGGGGAGGATACATGACATGGGGTAGTAGTAGCATCCTCTTCGAATTGAAAAATTCCATACTTAATTATGACCTTGGTGGGGTTGATAGTAGATTGGACAAGGAATTGATGGCTATACAAGCTACCAATCACTGACGAGGCTGGAGGTTGAGATGAAGACGCACCTCCAGTGCCACCAGAGCCACCCATAGATGCCATTTAGTGAATGATGGGTAAGGAAGAGAAAGGCGAACTAGTTGAATCAGACAAACTTCTCCTTAGAGTACCTTGTTGGGTTGACAAAACAATCTTTCGTCTTCCTATTTCAACGATAAGGGTGATTTCATGAGATAAACCTCTTCTTCTCCTAGAGATGCGAGGGTTTAAGGACATGAAAAGAAGATCAAAACTTTAGGAAAAATAAATCTATAGTTGATTCCTAGGCTTCCTTTTCCTGGCCTCTCAACATTCTCGGGCACTTATGTCTTGTTCAATTACTTCCCACGAGCATTCAAGCTCAGCTCGGGTGTTAACAGTTTCTAATATGGTATTGAATAAATTTAAAGCAATGCTGGTTTGGTCTTTAAGATCAGGCTCAATATTGGGTTGCCTTGTAACAGTTATTGTCATGAAGAGAAGAAAACAATCAAAGAATCAAAAGCATAAATATTTAATGATAATCACGAATTCAATCAACTAGAAAGATATGGAAGATCTCCCCAGTATGGTCGTCAAATAATTGTTGAGGAAAATATATGAATTATCTTACTCAATCATTTTCGAATCTTGCCTGGCTAGGACAATATAGTTTGGAATGTCACCCTATGTTTTATAGCCTCAAAAATATTTTCCCAATCTGCAAGTATTAATTACAAGGGTTTAGGTTGATTTATTAATAAAAAGAATGTTGCAAAATAACATAAAATTTTATATAAGTTTCTGAAATGTATAAAAATTACAGAAAGTAAATATGGAGATCAAAAAGAAAAAGTAACCAATTCATAAATACAAACAAATGAGATAGAATAGCAATCTGATTTATTTCATTCCAAGATATCAAAAGTGTTTTTCTCTTTACAAAACCCCTATAAGGGCATGAACCAAAGTATAATTTAGATATCCCCGATGAACACCATAAAAAAGGACTCTGAAAAGAAGTAAAATATGAAATTTATAATCTAAATCAGCTTGCCACAGATTGCTGCTAATTTGACTTTGCAAAATATCCTTTATCAGCTATGAAACTTAATCCACAAACATACAAGAATACATAGACAATCAAGGATGGATCAACACCTATAAAACAAGCATATGAATGGTTTGGTTCAACTTTGAACTTTGTTGTCTACAATAGGACCCTGCTGTCAAAAATAGAATTAGGCTTTGAATAAACTCAAGAATGAATGAAAACTGAACTATCTCATGAAATCAAAAGAGAAAACCTTAGTCTTGCTTTCTCCTTTTATTCTCCTCTTGTTTCTTTTTATCATTTAGCTTTTATGCTTTCCAAATAAGTTGAAGTAGTTCAACTACTTTCTTTAGTTAAGTTAGTTTGAATTAACTAATTTAGCTTAGGATAAATAATAATAATAATAATAGTTAAGGATCTTTAATAAATAATAACTAGGTAGGTGGGACCCCTTGTGACTCCTTTCTTTTCTTTTTTTCAAATTATAAAATATGACACAAATGGATAATCATTTCAACACATGCCACCCTTGTAACTCCCTCGAATACCTTCAAAATTGAATATTTAAATATTAGAAATAATTTATGTCATATCAAGAAATATATAAATATCCACATAACCCACATTATCCAAAAAGATCTTGTTGTCCAAACTTTTTGTAGACCATTACCACTGTCTTTATCAACACAAATCATAAAAACCCATAACTAAAAACCATACTTGCCACTCTGAGAGGTAATTTTTCTTTTATCATTGTTGTCCCCCTTTGATTTACCAGAAGTAGCGTGTGGTTGATTGTATTTCACTGATTACATGGGAACAATCATCCTTCAAATGAATGCAGAAGGATACAAATTTTGAGGAATCATTTGAGGGAGAGGAAGGGGAGGCATAATCGTTTCATTTATATTGCATAAGGGGAATATTAGTTTTAAGTCTTTTACTTGCATGTGAATATTGGATAGGTGAATCAACATGGGAAATCTGAACATTAGGATTGGCAGGTGGTGGAGTAGGTAATGAAAAATTGGGCCAACATCGATGGTGAGAGACACTCGGGTTGAAAATCTCTTGCCATCCATCATTTGCAAGGAATTTTGGTTGCAAGGCCACATGAGGAGGAAGAGGAATTCTAGGGAAGTTCTAAGGCTAGAAGGGGGATCTCTCTGGTCGAGGTTGTACTATTCCTTGCCCGATCCAGTTAAAGATCCCAACTTGGAACAACTGGTTCAATTCCTGGGGATCAACATCAAAATGAATGGAAAATATAGGCCTTCTAGGCCCTATGTTCCAGTTTCCCCTTCCTTTGTCATTTCTGCCATGGCTTCCCCTACTAAAGAAACTCATCCCGTAGCAGCAATTTGTCAGTAACTAAGCCCTTAATAAACCATACATGACATTCTACTTGTATGAATAAAACATTAGCTCATAAATTGACACGAGATACATGCAAATACATTCATAGCAAACCATTTAATAATCACCAAGTGAGTAGGGGGTGATTAGGTTCATGGGACATATGGAGGGAGTGTAATGAGCAAAATGTGGTATAATGAGAGGGGATAAATACATGAATGCTTCTCAGCAATTAATTAAATAATTTAACTATGTAATAAAATACCAACATATCAGTTGCTAACCATTGTTGTGTCATATCTTTTGTTGCTGTTATACAGACCTTTTAAATTTATTTTATAGAACATGGATGTCAAAATGAAATTAGGATTATGAGGGGAATATAATGAGTGAAAAGTGGTAGAATGACAGGGACATAATATGCATATTGTTCATATAAAAACAAATCAAAACAAACAATCAAACATATCTATGTTGATACCTCTACAATTCAATCAATATTCACCTTTCAAAACCACCATCTAGACTGTTAATTCCTTTACACGTTGATTGTTGGCTTCCAAACAATAATTCATATGCCCAGAAATACTCAATTACAACATCCTTTGCATCTATATAATATTTATATATCAATCCTAACAACAACATTGCAATCGATATGATGAACCACAATAACCCTTTGAGCCATGACCATTTATAATTCCAATGCTAAATTCTTTTTTTAAAACCAATAGAAATACATACAGTGCTTCCAACCATTTATAACCAATATTTATTCTTTAAAATCAATAAGAACATGCATAGTATTTACCACCACTTGTCCATTATTTAAATATTTTTTGCCACAATCAAATTGGGCGTTGAAACTCTTAATCGGGCCCCAATCCATTCACACACATATATCTTTTAAAAATAATCAACATAAGGATTGATTCAAATAACATTTGAATAAAATAACATGCAAATCTTAAGCCCAAGCTTCACATAAATTAGCATGTATAGACTTCTTCAAAAATTGCTAAACGAAGGAAAGAACCAAATCGTGCCCAATCGACCAAGCACACACAAAAATTATTTACCCTTGACTAGAGTAAAATGATATCAAGATCATATTTAGGGTTTGAACATAGAAAATAGAGATTAAGAACAGGTGGTTTGATCAGAGGACTAAATCCTCAAAAATCGCAGACATCTCATACCTTTCAAAATTTACCACATATATATAACATGTAACAATAGTCTTGACAATGAGGGTTACAAAAATGATAGTCAACCACCTCCAACAGGGAACGAAAGAAGAAAACTCTTAAACAAAACTGTAATATGAGCTCCCAAGCACAAACTCGTACCCAACCAAGAGAATGTATAATGCTTCCATTAACTTCTTTGGAGTGCTAAGCTTAGACTGTGCACTGCTTTCCAAGCAACAATGTTAATGAGGGAAACACAATGATAGCTAACAAGTTGGGGATTTTCCAAGTCAAGGAAAGAAAAACTTTAAACTTACAACAATTCACATTACAACCCAGAGGATCGAAAAATATCAACCACAAAAACAAAAATGGAGTGGCAAATCTTAAACACAAAGATTGGTTGTAATACTCATGTGCAAGGATCAGAGCTTGGAAAATAATTAATTTCCATAGAGAAACCAGACCCAAAACCCAAGTTGACCGAGCATGCTTCACTGCCATTTTATCAATAAACCCATACAAATATTACCCACAACAAGGAGAGCATAACCATTCAGTTTTTAAATGCTAACAGCGAGAATAATCACCATAAGAAACCACAGACACAACACCAATACAGTGTTCAATATCCCATAACAACTTAAGAAACACACAGACCGCGAGCAATCCTGAGCCAAAAATTGATTCAAAGGGCAGAGTAGCCATCATGGATGGAAGAGTAAGGAATCCATACCTGAAAAATCCTGCGCGAGGAAGAAGCTAGAATGTATGACTCCTTCATGACCGAACAATGTGGGGCATCAACAACCACTAGAGCCAAAAACCAAAATGCAAGAATGACTAGGGTGATGGGATCGAGGGGTGTTTGAGTGACGTGCAGTAAATGCATGTCGCTTCTCCCTCCAACCTCATTCAATTCAACGTACGAGTCAGCCAATTCACCATAGCACTGAGCATTTAATCAACCATTTATTCATTGTCATATCCCATTTGCATAGTGCACCACCCTTGGTAATGTCAAACATTTTTTAAAATAACAATGTGCTATAACATTACCCCATGTCAATCCACATATAAAATACAACAAGGAACATAACTATAGCAACAAGGGTTTGTGCACCCTTCTTTTGTCACAATAGTACATAACATTAGAGTTAGGGTATAGTTCTTTAATTCGAAAGAGCTCCCATATCATCCCTTATCAATATCATTAAAACCAATTAATGCCATATTTAATTGCAATATCAAAACAAAACTTATAATAATCCTTTCATCCATAGGGCAGCCTTAACATAATCTAAGAGTGGTCATCAAAACCATCCAGTTCCATGCATCAATCAACCAACCATCTCATGTCATGATAACATTCTAAACCATGATTTGAAACATCGAACTGTAGAAGACTGTGTTGGTACCATCACAATAGAAAACAAAATATAAGCGCAACATATCCATCGTAGCGCCACAAGACTACAAGGGGGTCCCACCTACTAATTTATTATTAATATAAATAATTAATAGATCTTGGCAATCATTTGCAAGCATAGTATTCATTGTTGCATTTTTAAGCATCAACAAGTAGGTTATGTAAATGGAACATATGAAGCGAGGTAATGTAAATGTTGTTAATGGATATACATGAATCACATAAATGTTGTAAATGGCATAAATTAACCAATACTCTATCCTACTATAGAAGTCTACAAATAATTCTAAAATAGAATTGAAAGACAACAAGGGAATGAAGACATGTGTTCTTAGTCCTCTCCTTGAGTGGGCCCTACCCAAGGAAGCTCCCAAAACCCTTGTAAGAAAATAACGCTTAAAAAATTAGCAAAACTATATCCTCTTTATTCAAAATCTGTCATGAAAATTAGGGTATCAGTCCGCCTTCTAATTAGAACTCGAATCACTAGCATAAACAAATGAATGATAAACACAATAATGAGCCTAAATATCCTATCATCCTATGCTCCTACTTATACTTGAAGGGAAACCTAGCTAATATTCCAATCAATTCCTTGATTGATGGAAGTTGTCCCGCAATCCCCTAAAAGTATGCATGGTGTTCTATGAGACATGTGCCTTTCTTGTGCAATTTGAATTTCCTAGATCAACTAGGGTTCAATTTGTTGAAGGTCATCAATAATTCCCTTTAGTGTTGGCAGCTTCCGAAATTGGTAAAGGGACAGATCCCTTGAAATTCTCAGCAGACAATAGGTTGGTCTTGATTCATAAATGAAGAGGATCAATCTTATCTTTGTGATTTGATTTCCCACACTTCTAGCCTTTAGATAAGATTAATTCTCACATGAAATATATTCATAAATCATCTATACCATTCAATATCAATGTTCGTCACATTTATACTTATTAATTAATCAAATTATTGTGCAAATAGACAATAAAATGTCACAATAAACTCAATGATCATTAAAATGCACAAATATTTCACATGAAGGTTTAATCTTGGTGCAAAATAAATCAAACATTTATATAGGATGGATTAAATAAAAGACATAATGAAAGCCCATCATGCTATTTGTGAGCTTGCTTATGTGCTTGAGAGTAGGACGATTTGTATTCCAAAGAATATCTATGTGTAACACCTACTTAGGAACACAATTATCATCGATATAAAACAATTTTTTATTGTTTTCTATTTATTTAAACATATTCAAAATACAAGTGTTAAATTTATTATTTCCAATGAATTAGGTATCATCTAATTTAACTTAATGTGTAACAACCTCCTATTTTTCACAATTTTTAAGTTTAATTATAAGTTTAGTTTGAATAAATTGCAACTCCCGTATTTTAATGCTAATTGTTAAATTTAATAGAAGTTTAACCTATAGTAACATGATATCGCTTCCATAAACAAAATCAAATTACAATTAAATTTCAAAAAATATAGAAACTCTCGTATTTTAATGCTAATTGTTAAATTTAATAGAAACCTATGATAACGTGATATCACTTCTATAAACAAAATCAAGTTACAATTAAATTTGAAAAATTATAAAGAGAATTATGCTTGTGTGAACACAAGACACTTTTAACATTATTAGTTTAGAATTGACCTTGTTTTGATATCACTTATAATATTTCAAGATACAAGAAATAACATAATAATTATTAATTATTCCAAATATATATTAGAAAAACAAACAAAGGGTTTTATTT
>JASDQU010382479.1:0-11161 GCA_032191745.1 Picea mariana | reverse complement strand
TGTATCATATTAAATGTGAAAGAGAGATTACAACCATGGCCTTGATGTCGTAAGGTCCCTTCCAACTGTCCTTCGTTCCCCACACACTTTCACTCCAAGAATTCTGAGAGAATAGATCCGATGATATTCACAATCTATCTTGACAAAGAAAATCTCAAAGCCACTCCAACCAAGCTAATAATTCCAAGCCAACCAAAGCTAACAAGCTCAAGAACCCCTTCTCCATGAGAGCTCGTCTTCTTTTATAAGCTGAAGAGGATAAGGTGAGGAGGTTAGGATAATCCCACTAAATCATGAAAGCGAGTAAGATCCAAACCATTCGGATGCCACCTCACCATGGAAGTTTCTTCTTCTAGAAGATTCGAGAAAATGCTCATTTTTCCCACGTGTAAGAATTCTCGCACCCTACTTATAGTGCAACCTGCGAAATGTTCACACCCTAGCTATGATGTAGCCTGCAAGAATCAGGCATTCTCGCACCCTTATACATAGGTAGCCTGCAAACTTCCTTTTTTATAAGGTTTTTACACAGGAAAATGTAACTTCTTTTCTCAGGAAAAGTTCTTCTCCCTTCTCTCTTCAGGAACTCAAGCCACTGACCCTGAAGGCAATAGATAGGTTTACATCATTAACAGTCATAGGGTTGACGAAAATAATGTGTAACACAAGGCTGATTTTGAACCATCATATTTTGAATATGTGTGTACTAATGAGGTTTGGGTGCATGAAATGCAAGAAGCGATAGATTATATTCACATGAATGATACTTGGGAGCTTAGAGAACTTCCACATGACAAGAAAATGATTGGTACTAAATGGGTCTACAAGACTAAGTACAATGGTGATGGGAGTGTTGAAGATTTGTTTCTAAAGGCTTCACATAGAGGTATGGAATTGATTATGAAGAAACATTTGCACGAGTAGTAAGACAAGAGACTGTTAGAATGATGATTTCATTACCAAGTCAGAAGAAATGGAGCATAAATCATATGGATGTGAAAAGTGCCTTTTTGAATGGGTACTTAGAAGAAGAAGTGTGTGTGGAAAAACCATAAGGTTTTGAAGTGCAAGGAAAAGAACATCAAGTATACAAGTTGAAGAATTGTTTGTATGGCCTCAAGCAAGCACCAAGAACATGGTATGCTAGGATTGATGGATATTTTCAGGAGAGTTTCTTCAATAGAAGTAAAAGTGAACCTACATTTTACTACAAACAAGAAGGTAATGGTATTCTTATTGTATGTCTATATGGTGATGACTTATTATATATGCGTAGTAGTTCTAAGATGAAGGATGAATTCAAAATTTCTATGATGAATGAATTTGAGATGAAATCTTTGGGTCTCATGCAATATTTTATGTGTATGGAGGTTTATCAAAATGAGGATGAAATTTTCATTTGTCAAACAAAGTATGCAAAATATATGTTGAAGAAATTTGATATGTTATATTGTAAACCAACCTCTACTCCAACTACTCATGGAATTTTGTTGTGTAGAGATGATGGTGTTGAAATAGTTGATGAGGCAACATACATAAGTATTGTTGGAAGTTTGATGTTTCTAACCCACACAATACCTCATATTTCTTATTTAGTTTCTCTTGTTTCAAGATACATGACAGAGCCATTTGAAATACATATGAATAAAACCAAGAGGATTTTGAGGTATGTGAAAGGAACTCTAAATTTTGGTATTCATTACTACACTTCTAAAAGTTTTAATCTTGTTGGATGACTGAAAGTCTACATCTGGTAATTGTTTCTCTTTTGGTTTGGGTTTGAATAATTGGAGCTCAAAGAAGAAAATTATAGTTTCACTTTCATCGATAAAAGTAGAGTATGTTGCAGTCACCTTAGCATGTACACAAGCATTATGGCTTAGAAAAGTTATAAAAGAAATTTGAGAGAAACAAATTCATCCTACACTGATATTTTGTGATAACACTAGTGCATCAAATTGGCCAAGAATCTAGTCCATCATAGTAGGACAAAACATTTTGATTTAAATTATCATTTCATTCGAGATTTGGTGCAAAAGAAGGAACTAGAACTAAGGTATATAAAGACTCGAGAATAACTTGGAGACATTTTCACTAAGGTAGTTGCGAAAGTCTAGTTTTTGAAACTTCGAGATCAGATTGTGAGCCCTCTCAACATAAAGGGGGAGTATGTTGGTAATTGATGTAGTCTTGTCAATCATCTGACATGATGCAATCTATTTGTAGTTTTCTTTTCTGTCGATTAGTGTTTAGATATAGATTGTCTGACTAAATAATGCATGCAAAATGCATTAGTAGTTTTCCAAAATAAATTTTTGTAAGTTTTCAATCGAGAGGATCTAATTGTTTGTTCTATGAGGCTATGTATTGTTATGAAGATCAGTGGTCAAATAACAATTAGATCTGTGCATTTCATGAAGACATTTTTTCTTGATGGATATATATATGTCGTTCTTAGCATATAGATGTTTCTAGAAATATTTTCTCTAGATCATTCTTGGATGTATATATATTCCATTCCTTGGAACAGTGAGATGAATAAAAGATTCAGATTTGTAATTGTTTGTAACATCTCCTCTATCCATCGTAAACTATACAAAATTCACAAGAATTCTACATACTTATACTTATTTGATAGTACATTTAATATTATGAAACATGTCCAACTCATATTCAGTACTATGTTCAAATTCCATATTTGATTGCATAAATGTTTGCTAGACTACATAGTCGCAATAGTCTCCAAACTTAACAGACAGTGGTCGTACTAAATCTATCAATATTTATTTATTATCTATGGTTTTATATCCATATTTATGGTTTTCAATATATCCATATTCAATAAGGGTCGTACTAAACTTAACAGATAGTGGTCGTAGTAAACTTAATAGATAGTGTTCGTACTAAACCTCTCGTTCCGACAATAAGATGACAAAATTAGAATAAGGGTATAGATGAATGAAGTATTAAATGACAACTAAGATAAAAATGGAGATGACCTAATTAGAATAAGGGTATAGATGAATGAAGTATTAAATGAAAACAAAGAGAAAAATGGAAATATGTGCAAGACATTTTATCTGATGGCATCATTTTTATAGATTTCCAACAACTCTATATTCCAAGCCCAAGTAACCTTTCAAAACTGATATCCAGGTAAATCTAGTGGTTTTTCCCAGGGTTCCTTTAGGGTTTTGGTGCATTTATAAAACATCTAGTACATTGAGATTTAAAGGGTTTTATGGTGTACCAAGGATGAGGATCTCTGTATCACTTTGTTAAAAAAATCTAAGAAAGGTAGCCCACAACAATGCACATGTGCGCCTAGTGTTACATGAAATCTAAATGGGACAACACCTTCCTCCAGAATTCATATATCTTCTCAATATCTCGTAACCAAATATCCAAATTGCAAATAATTCATTCTTTGGAACCTCTACTACGGAAAACCTTTCTCTCTCTCCACTATAACCTTTATTAGCCTTTGACAATTATTTCCTTTGACTTAGGCTCTTCTAGCAATATTGCATGCCCAATCCATGGGTTTTGATAGAATTTTGTGAATGATGCCCTAATTTGACTTTGGATTTGGTTCGCTCTCTATAATTTTTCACTGGCCAAACCACCATCCTACTTGTTACTTCACATTTGGTTGTCTCTCTATAATTTATTGACATTTGTTCCAGAAAAATGATCATGGTAAGATAGATGTATTGTCTATTTATCATACCTGGCTCCATAATATAGATGTACTAGATTCCATCGGTACTGTGTATTTGGAATGTGTGACGTCAAAAAATGATAATGAAAAGACTCAGGACTCGTGACAAGATATAATGGCCCTGGTTGGTTTCTATTCCTTGTAATTTTTTGGGTTTTTATCTAAACAATTGGTCAAACTCGGCTTATCTGTTCTCTGCATACAAACTCAGAATTTGACTGTAGTGAGAAATATATTGATGTTTTTCAAGCACCCAATGAAATATCTGAGTTGTTCTCTCAACTATGTAGATCAAACCTACAATAAAATAATAATAATAAAATTATCTAGGGTTTAAGAGATGTTATCATGACACAAAGGTTTTTTAAATCTTTAGATCATTGGTAAAATTTTTCAATAACCTAAAAAATTAGATAAAAGTGACTGGAAAATTCAAAAGGGTTTTTGATGGGAAGAAATGAAAGAAACAGGTCACATGGATGCAGAGTCAATTTAAATATGGTTTATTAATAAGATTCGTCACCATAGAAGGTTGACTGGGGGGTTTTCCCTCACCATGGACTCGGAAATGAAGGGATATGAGATAGCTAGGGCTTCTTGGTTAAAGGGGGATTTATCAGTTATATTGAAACAATCTAACACATATTGAAAAATTCAGATAAATTCAATTATCTTTTCTTCTAATAAAATTAAATTAAAAGGAATAATGAGTAAAACACTTCATACCATTTTTTGCAGAACCACCCTACACCATCAAATAAAAATTAAATCCAAATAATTTCAGCAGAACCACGCTACACCGTCAAATAAAAAATAAATCCAAATAAATAATAAATAAGAGATTTAGTAAGAGTTTTCATTTCCTTTTATAGATGAAGAGGAATTCCTAAACCATTTACAAAACCCCATTAAAATCATTGAATCATGATCAAAATAATATTTAAATATGCTCTTGTAATAAAATAATGATCTTCTTTCTTGGACAAGGTCAAATAATAATTTTCTTCCTTAGAAAAAGTCTAATCATGATAAAATAATAATTTTCATGCTGCAACCCTTTAGACGAGTGTAAAAATTTTCAAACTACCTCAACATCTTTCTCCATTAATGAAATAAATCACGTGCCAAGATGCAATTCTCCCTTCCTCTTAAGTTGATATATTAAACATGTGATCCAATAAAAAGGGGGTTCTCCATTTGTGCAATTGGTCCAATAACACTCCATTGTGAAATGTATACCTAGGATGATGGGTCAAACAACTTAGAAAATCAAGAGTTGGTAGGTAAAGTGAAAATTTCATAGTAAACATCACATTTTCATTTAATTTTGATAGTTTCCTAAGTTTTACCGCGAAAAGTGTTAATAGTTTTAAATAATCCCACTCCTAAGAAAACCCCATATTTCCTAAGTTTTTTAGGGGGAGGATAGACAGTTTAGTGAGATAAGCTATGAAAGGGAAGGAGGTGATGTTTATGTGATGACTCTCAAAGTCCTACACATGTATAGGTCAATTTTTTAAGTTTTGTGTGCCTCTAACTTTATTTTATCTACGAGTCTTTTACAATATCCTTCTAGATGAGCCTTACTACATTGGTTTGCACACACTTTCCCTTTCTTTTCTCAATATTACTTTTTCTTTAGATACAAATTTTTCTCTTAAAACCTTGAAAGGGGGGACCATAGTGAAATGGTTGTACTTTACTTGTTTTGACTTTTCTCTTCACATCTTTGTCCTTCACGGCTTTATTTGATTTAGGATTTCATGATTTCTACCTTTCCTTTTGACCTTTGAGTAGTCATGCATGACAAACACAACTATTTTTATTGTGGATGAGAATGAGTGATATTTAAGGAAATTGAAATTTCTTAGTGTGATTAGGATATGGATTGAGGTACCTATTCTAAACACCCAAGTATTTTGAGTCATCTTATAAGATGGGCATACTTCTAACCAAAAACATGTTTCCCATGGTAACACTAAGCAATTGAGAAAACTTGTATGCTATGACATCCTAGTCAACAGTTGTAACATAGCCACAACTTTATGAAATGCCAAGGGGTTATATCATCATGTCTAAACAAACATTACACATGGAGTATCTATGGAGTGAATTGAATCACCAAGGTGTATCTCAACATTTGAATTAATCACATCATGGTTCATCAATATGGCATCATGTCAGATTGGAGAATATGGAACTAGTCATAGATGAATGAAAGATCATACAAGTAGGTACATGATACATTTGTAAGGATATCCAAAGTTTTCTACCATTGAGAGACTAACCAACATACCAACACAAAGAGGTGATGATCCAAGGCAATAAGAGGTACGTTGAGGAGTTTAAGGAGTTATCTCACCCCTATAAAACAAAACCCTTTTACAAAGATATATAATGAAATATAATTCAACAAATAGATGATGGTTCAACAAGAATATGAGTTCCTTAAAGGGCCAATGGGATCACCAATTTACCTCAATGTGAGTTCTATGATTTATGAAGGATAGTGTTGTTTAGTCGAAGTCCTGTACTACAAAATTCAACATCTGTACTTCTCGATTGAACCTTTTTTATAGGCTACCTAGTTCCCCAAATTGAGTTTGTATGCAAATGTTACACTCAGGGAAGTGTAAACTAACCACATGAGGGCCTACAAACCTTTTGGTGTTTCATCTTCTCAGGTTAGGGTTTTTGATGTTTAGGGTTTTCTCATTGATGATTTATCTTAACAAGAATTTTTCTCCTCTTTGTAATCAACTTATTGCAATTGACGGTAGCCGACACATCTATTTTTAAGGTTAATCTACCACCATTCTAGCTAGTCTTGCAGTTTACAGTATTTTGTATTCCATTTATAAGTTCAACAGTATTATTGTGTTTCTTGCAATATCTATGTTTGTTTAGTTGTTATATATATTCCTTCATTTCATTCTCAACATAATCCATATCAATCAAGTGAAAGAGAAGAACCCTTATGATGCCCTTCCTTAATGCATTAGTAAGAAAATTTAGAACCCTTCCAAGAGGAGCACTAAAGCACTTATTTTTCCTTGTTCTTCAAAGCAATATTAACTAAATTTATTCTAACCCTTGAAAATGATACAAAACTTCACACAAAGAGAATTAGATGCACAATAAACCTCAATCGCCTCATTTTTCATTAATCTCCAATGATTTTAAATGGAGGAAGAATTTTCCTTTTATAGGTGAGATTCCCCTTCAATTACAATGTAAAATCATGTGTTATCTATAATCCACGAACTACAAAGCCATTTTCTTGGTAAAACCTCCATAAAGTTACAACCAATAATAGAATAATCCAATAATATGCTCGCAAGGTATAATGTTCCTCTTAGAAAAGATCAAATACAATATCACAAGGTACCATGTCCCTCTTAGAAAAAGGTCATATACAATATAAAAATCACCTGTAAGGACCAAGTAGAATCCAAGGGATGTGTATCCCTCAATAAAAGTGTCATTGTGCACATAAATGGCCCAAGCCAAGTCAAATATTCCAAATTTTACTTCCTCCATCCAAGGAATGGTCTAAGAAGTCTACACTCATCCCAATATATAATACCTACTCAAATAGATGGGTCTATCTTCTTAAAAATACATCAATTGGGAGCACCTAATGACATACTTCAACACATCATAACAAAGGGTTTAGTTTTAGTACTTTCCTAAGTCTTACCAAGGGGAACAATGTAGACCCTCACACATATGTCAAATACTTAGACACCCACATTTCCCAAGTATCTAGGTAAAATCCATGTGATAATAATGATTGATAATGATGAAAGGGGAAGGGGAACTTTGCATTGAGTTACCATCCTAAATGTTGTTTCCTACTACCCCTTTAGCATTTTTGTTTGAATGTTCACTTTATTGAACAAGTCCCTTTTATTTAGATATTCATAGACAAACTAGGGATAGGGGCATTTTCCTCACAGCAAGGGACATTATTCAAGATTAATGATTGGATTTTAATTCTGTTATTTACCTCTTAGCCTTAGTGGCTTTGTTTATTTCAGGATTTTATATTTGACTTTTCCTTTTAAACTTTGACAAATCATACATGACCAAGATAATGTGTTTTTTTTATTTGAATGAAATGAATGAATTAATAAGGTTGAAAGTGGTTTTCACAATTGGGATGTTAATAATTCTATCTAGCCTAGACACCAAGTGATACAGGATACCCAAGAAACAACACACTTCTAACATAAAAACATGTTCCTCAAGGTATTATGAGGAAATTAATATAACCATATAGCATTATGAAATGGAAAAAAACAATCGTTATGTGTTTACCACTTTATGATCAGTTAAGAATTTCTATCATCAAGTCCAAACATGCATTGATACAAGGAATTTCATATGAAAGCATCGATACATGGAATTTCATATGCAACAAACTGAGAACCCTACCACATGTGCATCTTCCATCTTAGGAGTGGGGACACAAATGAGCCACACCATGGTTGAGTTATTTATCAATAATCTTATAGATATAAATTAATAAGAATATTTGGATCAACGAATATGAGCATGAAATCTCATGCAATCAACACCATGACACCCTCTCTATGTATCCAAAATTTTCACCCTTGGAGGGGGGTAACATTGGCTCCTACTCGATGATATGCACTCTATGCAAGAGTGTATGAGAACTCTAGAATATCCACAAAGATGTGACCTATGCATAATGGACATTATAAAATGATGTAAAATTATGGGGTGAATTGATCCAGGTGGATATTGGTGGCTGACACCTATTCCAACTCGCTCCTCTTGTCTGTTTTTAGTTCATCATGTTCTTATGTATTTCTTTGTAATTGTGGGTTCTACACTTCTAGGGTTGTCTGAAGCCCTACAAATATTCCAGGTGGATATTGGTGGCCTCTCACCTAATCCAACTGGCTTATTTTGTATCTTTGCATGTCATCACATCTTGTTGTATTTCCAGGGCCGTTTTGGAGCCCTTAACAATGCTTTTTTTGGCTCACCACAATCAAACTATAGACAAAGTAAAAGTTTGAAGGTGAAATATGTAGCTCTCTGAAATACATTTCCAACGGGATATCATATGTGTAAAATAGAGGTCGTATGCAAACGTTACGACCCTGAGAAGTTGAGGTACCAACTTATCCATAGGGTCCCACACGACTTTCAGTGTTTCACCTCCTAGGGTTAGGTTTTTGGATGTCTATGGTTTTGAAATTTATGAATAATATAAAAAATGCCTCTAGAGCCTCATTGTAATCATTCTTCTCAGATGGATGCATGTAGCAGCCACATCTCTTCTCAAAGATAGATACCACCATTCGAGCAAGTGTTTCAGTTCTGCAGTTTAACATTTTCAACCTATTCTCATGTATCCAATAGAACATATTGTTCACTGGATATCTGTGTTATTATTCATATCTCTATGTTTAATGTGTTCAATCTATTAATCAGTTGGTTCTACTCCTAAATCCAGATCAGTGGTATCAGAGAGACCTGCTCTTCATTTATTTTTCTTCATGCATTTTCCCAAAAATATCTAGGTACAAGAATTTGGGACTCAAACCAATTGATTTGTTGCAAGATCGGTCATGTCGATCCTAACAACAACCCATGGGGGACAAAAAGAAAGATAATGGAACATGAGATCCTATTAAAATGTTGCTCGAGGAATCCCTTTTGCAACAAGGGAACAAAATGATGGACAACTTTGTGCAGATTCTTCGACGACTACCCACAGGAGAAGCATACTCATCAAGTGGCGATGAAACCCCCTTCAAGGTACAGGTAAATTTTTATATTCCATTATTTGAAGGACTGATAGATGCAGATACTATAGATAAGTGGTTAAATATCCTTGAAGGGTATTTTTTGGTCCACACATTTTTCGATAGGTAAAAGATTACTTTTTCACTCCTTAAGTTTGTCCCACATGTTAAGGACTCGTGGGATACTTACTCTAACCAAAGGGTCGTAAAGGAATCTGCAATATTTTTGGTGGCCCCTAAATGGGATTCCTTTCAGGACGCCATCAAATAACAATACTCCCCTGTTGGAAGCTATGAGCACTAGTACACCAAATGGACCACCCTGTGTCAAGAAAGGGACTAGACAGTACAAGATTTCACTAATATTTTCCATACCCTGTGCACCAAACTGGGTATCAAAGACTATGAGCATCATCTGGTGCTCAAATATCGTAGTTTTTTTCATAGATACATTCAAACATAAATTGAGTTTCTAGACATCGCCTCATTGGGCACGACTTATAGATACGTTGTCGAGATCAAAAAAAATTTAAGCAGAAGAGGCAAGAGTTTGGATCTACAAACTCCTCACAGCTGAAGTAGGTAAAAGGTGACCCTAAACCACACAACAAGAGACCAAGCCGATATGGTTGTTCTCAGGAAAACTAGCCTAAACCACAATGTTAGCTCCCAAAATGAACCCGTCCCTTTGGTCACATTTTGTGGTGGATAGCATGGCTATTGGTAGTTTTCTCAAATTATTTTTGAGTTTTTCTAAGCTGCAAGGTTTAGGTTTTGATTTTGTTTTAGGAATAAGATGACCCACAAAAGTCTTCTTTTCAAAAATTTTATAATTTTCTTTCAACAACTAATGTGGGTCCAAAAGATGAGTGTTAGCTACTGAAAGTGGCGACTTTCAACAGCTAAGGAGCATCTCTCACAGGTCTATGCGCTGGTGAAAGTGTTGAATTTCAAAATATCCAAAGAAGCATTGTCGCAGGTGGTGCGCTGCTGAAAGTGAAGACTTTCCACAGCTACGGAGCAGTTCTTACGGGATCGTGCGTTGATGAAAGTGAAGACTTTCAACAGCTAAAGGGAGTTCTCCATAGGATCATGTACTGGTGAAAGCGGTAAGCATCAACAACTAAGGGGCGTTTTTCACGGGCCGTTGGCTAGAGAAAGCAAGAATCACGTGCGTGTTATCCATGTTTCTAAAAGCTAATAATGATACGATCATCCCACGTCATGCAAATCCAAATCATGCACTGATGAAAGTGGGTAATGATGGATATTCATTTTTGCACGTCAAAATAGGATTGCGATGCGGATCTGGTTCAGTAACGCATGTTGCACACTCATGGCGCCGGAAATGGTAATTTCAAATCCAGCAACTCAGGTATAGAGGCTATACTGCCAGGCTGACAACATCAAATCAGATCATTGCTTCCATATCACACATTGTTCACGAAGCTTTGTTAAAGTTTCAAATGTTAGAAAACAGAGCCGACTCCCGAGTGCTTTCAATAGTGAAAAACCTCGACTCAAACAACAGTTGCAGGGGTTGATATACTAGATTGTTGGGGTTTTCAAGCTACAGAATGGCAAGGAGACGCAGTGGTTATCTACTCAGAAAAGAGCTGGACAACCTATCCTTTTTACAGACACATCCCGAAGTCCAGAA
>JASDQU010382478.1:0-11134 GCA_032191745.1 Picea mariana | reverse complement strand
AAGAAGATACCAGAGATCCCAAGAAGACCTCATAATTTCCCTGAGAATAAGGAATGAGGTAAGGGACAGGCTCAGGTCTAGAGAAAGAAAAACATGGCCTATTCATCTATGAGTCTATGTAAAAACACTCAATATGAAAATACTTCCTCTTTGTAGAGTGAGCCTCAAATCGCTCTGAGATGGCCACATCCTGGTATTCTTTCAAAATTGAGGATGAAGGTAGCTGAGAGTCCTCATATAACAAGTCTGCATCCTCAAAAAGATATGCACCATAAGTCCCAAGGGATGACTGAAAATCATCCTGAAAATGTTATGATCGGTCATCCTCAAATAAATCTGTAATCATGTCATCATCAGGATGCCAAACATATGAATCATATACTCATGAAAATTAGTCATCTAAAGATGACAACTCAAACCCCTTTTCTTGAGGGCCAACCTCAATGTCGTAAATAGGGTCTTTGTAAAAAATGAGACGACCAAGATCCCACCTATGTCTACCAGTCTGTATGAAAGTGTCTATATGCTCATCAACCATATCTAAAGGTTCTTTCATAATATCATCAACATGACTGGAAATAATCATCTCTTTGTCTTCATGTGTAGGAGGAGTAGGGGCATGGACTTCTTCTACTGGATCTTCAAATTCTTCATCATCAAGACTGATCGCTTCTCCAACATCATGTGCAGGAGGAGAGAAAGGTTGGACAACCTCACCTTCATCAAGCGGGAGAAAAGATAATGATGCCTCAACATGTTGCACTTCATCATGATTCTTTTTTCTCTTCATGGTCATGCTCTTCCATCGCCTCTTCATCACAAGAGGCTTGATCCTTAGTGCATAGTTATTTGTTCGCTTTTGTTTAAGAGGATATATCACATCCAAGGTTTCCTCCAATTCTTCTTCACTTTCGAAGTCATGGAATAAAGTATCATCAAGATCTTCAAAATGATCACAACTCATCATGTTCTCTTCTTGATGTGTAGGAGGAACATAGGCATCGATGTCTTCATCAAATGGAAGAGAAGATATGAGAACTTCATCTGCATCAAATGTCTCATCTAGATATTCAACATGAGAAATTCATCGGGATCTTCTTGGTAAATTTCTTCATATGTATGTTCTTCGAGCACTTCTTCATCTTCAAGGGTTAGTTCTTTGGCAGGAAATAACTCTTTTATACAATT
This sequence comes from Picea mariana, assembly GCA_032191745.1. Classification (NCBI taxonomy): domain Eukaryota; kingdom Viridiplantae; phylum Streptophyta; class Pinopsida; order Pinales; family Pinaceae; genus Picea; species Picea mariana. The sequence continues at coordinate 9,946 of JASDQU010382478.1, read as the reverse complement.
CATCATTTCCTCAGCAGCTTTATTAACATCCTTTTCCTTTTCCATTTGTAGAAGTTCATTCTTTGAGGCATAAAAAGTTCTGGATGAGGGTTCATCCCATGGTGCCATATTTCCATCAACTTAAAATACACCTCAATGGAGTCACCAAATGAGATCAAGGCTCATCAAAGGATGGAAAGGGATAAGGTGGGTTCTTGGAAGGTGGAGTCGCCAGATGAGCTTCAAGAAGAGCTCATCAATTGTGGAAAGGGAACATCCTTTGGGTGGAGTCTCCATGCAAGCTAGGGAAAAAAGGATTTGGGATAAATTTTCAAAGTGTCGTTAGGGTTCGAAAGAGGATTAAAAATCCTCTACAACAATGATGCAAAAATGTTATCGCACAAGTTGTAGGTTGGAAAAATCCCGAACCAACCACCAATTGGCGACAACTTAGAGAGAACCTACCCACTCTCACCTTAGGCAGGTGTTCCTGTCACTTTAGAGGTGAGGTAGTCGCCTCAAGGAGGGAATCCCAGTGACCCTAGGGGGGATTGAGACAAAAAATGTGATGTATGAATGGATTCCCCTAAAGTTCAAGTTTCTATATGGAAAATGGAACTTGGCAATGAGTCTTGAGGGTTGTTTAAGGTTTCCAAAGCTTTGAGTGACATGCAAAGAGAATACCTACCCGAGACACAAGGAAAACCAATTATAAAATGCAATATATCAATTGGACAAGCATGTTAAGATTGTTGTCCCTAAGAGAATCTGTTAGTAACAATATATATCAGCAATTAAATTGTTCAATAAGCTGCTAAACAAGTGCTAGAAATCAATTGGAAGATGCAGGAGATAAACTAGCTAAACACTAGTGAAACTCAAAATTTAAAGACCAAGATACTAGCATAAAAGGTAAGGCTGTTGTAAGCAGTTTCTGCAGCAATACAAATAAGGATTATGGCTGTAAAAAACAAGTTATTACAGCAAGAATATCAGCTACTAAAAATTCCCCAAAGTATACCAAAAAGTGCGCTATGCCTAGTAGTTTATGTATGCAAACTTTGAGCAACTTTCAATGGTTGATTTAAGAGTTATTAAAGAAGTTAGATTAGGGTTTCTACATCCCTAATGGCTGAAGATGAATGTTTGTAACAGTCGTAAGAAACACTTAGCCAATTGAGACACCCTAAGGGGCAATAGAAAGCCTAGAACATCAATGAAAGAAAGCAATTTGAACAATTTGATTCCTTCATCTTTTCACGTATCCCAATGGAACAATTTATTTCTCCAATGCAAATTTAAAAATGATTAGTGCCTTACTATTGGGTTGTGTGGTCAAATAATATGAATACTAGAATAAGTCGTTTGGGGTGTAAATCCTCTTACTCCCCAAGGCAAGCTAGGTCCACTAGGAAATGCTAAGAGGTTGTAAGCCCTTTTACTTCTCTTAGAAAAAACCTAAGAAACAATATGACCTTGGATATAAGAGCTTGATCCAAAAAGAACCTAGGGGTGTAAGCCCTTTTACTCTGTAGGGTTTGTGAAACAAATAAAGGTGAACTTGGAGGGTATATGTCCTTGAAGTTCTTTAAGAAACCTTTCAATTAATGACCTTTCAAAATCAAATAAATGAAATCTTGGGGAGGGTGTATTCCCTTATACTCCTCCAAGCGTTTATCCACTAGAATTTATGGAAGAAGCAAGAAATTTAAAACAATAAATGCAAAATTTCCTTACGAATCCCAAATAGATGCAAATTCAAAACCCTAAGTGACCAATAATATTCCATCCACAAACATGAGAAAAAGGCTCCAAGTCTAGCACACCACTTTATTCCATCAATAGCAAGAGAAAACCATAACAATTTCAAAAGAGAGATGAATTGCTCCAAGAATAGCGAAAATTTCAGCTAAGTATCCTTCTCCACAAGGGAGAGCTATGTTATGAAATGAGATTCACATGATCTCTATTAACACAAAAGTCTTAAAACATAGTTTGTTCACTTAGCAAGGGTAAAACATAAGATAAGGGGTCAAAAACCCTTATCTTACCCCTTGCATCAAATAATAATATTTAATTTTCACTTTAACACAATAGAAACATTAAAAATAAGATGACGTCACCCCTTTAGGGGAAGTTTTTACCACTTGAGAAAGTTGTTGGAGAGGAAAATGGAGGTTGTTGGGGTTCCTTGAGCCTCCTCATCATGTTCTAGGGTCAATCCATGTCTCCTCCGATCAAAAGTGTCAATGTGCAATAACTCCATCACCACCAAACCCCCTCAAGCATGACATCAAGCCTCAAAAGGTGATGTTTTGGATCTCCTAGGCAAGTTGTTTGGGTAGTAGGGGTTGGTTAAGATCCTTCATGATGCCATGTAAGCCTCCAAAGGCATGTCTCTATGATCCAGTGTGCATGCCTACATCAGCCAACCCATGGGCTCTTTGCCCCATGGAAGCCCAAGCTAGGCTTGTTCTCCCAAAACTGGCCACCAAGAAAGGTCTTGCAAAATAAAAAGGCATGTCCTCCAAAGATATCAAGTCAAAGATATCATGACAAGTGTAAACCACATTTAATAATAAATGCACCTGAACTTGTGCATCAAAACTATCTCATCAAATTAAAAAAATGCTCAAAACCCCTATACAATTGACCAAGTTTAAGTATGGGAGGGGTGTCATAAAAGTCCTATTGGGTAGACCAAAGCCCTCACGTAGGGAATTCTCCCGAGGATGGCCTTTCAAGGTTATGTAGTGGATGATGAAGTGTAAGGGGTTTATAATTCACAGGTCTATGAGTTTCATGACATACACATGGGGGCTTCACTCATTCAAATTGTGACATAGCACGTTTGTTCGTGGGATAATAAAGAATGCCCCTAATTTCACTAAATATTAAAAAAAAACCCTAAAATCCTTTTGTTTACCCCCCTCCCAATATGTATGTACAATTTTAAAACCCCTTGTTTTTACCAGATATCCTAGGTATCCATTTTTTTATGGAATTTTTAATACCCCTTTTTATTTATATCCTTAGTATGCAAACATGACGTAACTCTTATATGCTCAAAAATAAAAAATCACAAAGGTAATTCAAGGTAAGTGGCCACCACGTTGGTTGGGGCCATGGACTATTTGCCTCTTTGAGATTTTTATCCATGTAAATACATTAGTGTATTGATCTTTGATCTAGTTGTGTGAGTGGTTACTGAAGGTGTTTGTCCTGTATGGGAATACCCTATTTTGTCGAACAAGATGTATCAAAACATGAGACCATGGATAAGGTAGTCTTAAACTGAGGTGAATCCTTCTCTACACCTACTACAATCCCAACTACAACATTGTTTACTCCCTTCCCCTTCTTCTTCAATTGGAATTGGCTAGCATAATACCCATCATATGACATAGGAAAGACATCACTTTATTCAAATCCTTATTTCCTTTATCTGTATCTTCCTTATTCTTGTATCCTTTCTTTCTACCCTTCTTCACCCTCTCAACAATACCAACCACAACTACTCCCTCTTATTTCCCTGAACAATCCTATAATCTGGTCTCTTACTACACAAGACCATTCCAAATCTTTGTGAACCTTAGCAAGGTATCACAAGCACAAACACTTTGAAAACAATCCATACAAGTCGATTCAAAGCAATGGAAACCAACTCATTTATCTTCCAAATGTGTTCCAATGTTACTCAAGTCATCTTTCAACTTAGTGATCTTGGTCAAGTATCTCTCCACAATGTCTATCTTTCTTATATGATTTACTAAATATTGTTTTGCAAGAGCATCCATCAAGAAACACAAGAGATTTGAAACAATTCAACCAAAGATCCAAACATGTACTTACATGTTGTCTTCTCTACAATGTGAGGGATTAAATGATCCTTCATTGAATCAAGAATTATTCTATTTACCTTGACCTCGTTCTTCCAATGAGTATCCAACTATGCTGGATCAACAAGTTCTACGACCACTTTCACAACATGCTCCCAAACATCGAATTCCTCTATAAGTATTTATGATTTAAGCTTCCATGGAACAAAATTGCAGTTCATCCTCTTAAGAAAGAAACCAATCTCTATGTCGCCATCATGAAGAATATCCAAAATTTGTCTTACGAAATCCAATTCTCCAAGGAAGAATTCCATCCAAGTATCCAGTTGAGGTCAAGCAACCAATGAGTATGACACCTTCAATGTGAAATTCCACAATGGACCATACAAGGGATAATCATACACCATGTACCCAAAATCTCATGAATCACCCCCAAATATGTTGTAAACACTTTTAGATTAACCCCAAAAGCTAACACAACCCTCCAAAATTTCTTTTTAATGCCAAGGGAATTACCAACCCCACAAATCAAAACCCAAATCCCAACAATCAACAAAATCAAGGGAAATCTAAGCAGCTCAAAACTAATCACCCTTGTGTGATTTGTGGAGTGTATGATCATTATACCCACCATTATTCTCATTCACCTAAGGTACATAATATTTTAGGTGAAGCAATTGCCCAAGTTATTATCAATCGCATCCAAAGGCAAGTTTGAAGTAAACAATTACGCCCTCAATCTTCCTAACCTCTAGTGTTGAAAAAACCCTTTTCACCACAAGGGTTAGTAAAAAAATATCCTATGGCCCCTCCCATTGATCAACCATCTACCTCCAATCCTCCTAGATACCCTTGAACCAAAATATTTACATGAACTCTATGGATATTGAACTTCAAACTCATGATAAACAATATGATCTACCCCCTAAAATAGTCCCTTCAGACAAGAAAGATAACCCACCCTCCAATTATGATCACTTGTCTATCCTTCGCCAAAAGTACTAAAGGTCCTTTTACGTCACACTACCCAAAATCCATATGCAAGAGCCACTAATAATTATAGTGTAGTGGATGACTTGACACACTATCTTACTTCCATGTCTACCCACTTGAGGTACTTCAAAACTGTCCTTCATAGAAGAAGTCCTTGATAGTAGCCTTAGTTACTATTTATCAATTTAACACTAGGTTAATCACTTTCAATCTAAATTAGGTTGAGCCTCATCTTCCTTCAACAATTTCATTTCAAGAGCTAGTCATAATTAAGAACCTTATTCTCCATCATTACATCATAGATGAAGGTGTATCCACTTGTGTCATGTCCACCAATGCCTAGAAGAATTTGGGATGTCAAAATTTAATTCCATCAATAATCACCCTTCATGCAAATGATGATCGTCCTTCTCAACTACAAGGACTTCTCCAATCATTTTTGTAGAAGTTTCTATTAGTAATATCATTATGATTGTATCAAAGTTGTAAATGCTCAACTTGTCTACAAAATTTTTCTAGGATGTAGTTACATGTATGTAATGAAGGTAGTTTCCTCAACCATTTTCCACCTCATGGTGTTTTCTCACCAAGGAAATATTTTGACACTATATCAACTTACATACTATGATCTTAAGCCACAATCCACTCCTAACAATGTCTTTCCAATTATTTAAGGCAACCAATCCATGCCTTATTTTTCTCAAGTTGGTCCTTGTGTGTTCAAAGACACCACCTTGTTCAATATCTATCTAATACCACCACCAAATGTTCGTTGTTGGCCCTCGACCAAGTTTTGAGGAAATCTTGGTCAGGTTTGACCACTTTTTGGACTTCGACGCATTGATCGAGGAAGGAGTGCCTAGGAGAAGCTGAGATCATGGATCTCACTTGTTTTGTGAGCTTTGGGAACCCAACAAGGGGTTTCCTAGGGTTTTTCTACTAGGTTATGGGATTTCGACCCAGGGGTTTACCCCTGTTTAGGCCTTATTGTAAAAGTATAAATAAGTAAGAATGGAATGTAGAAAGAAGTCAATAGCTTGGAAGGCTAAGTGCAAGTAGTTCTGAGTTGCTTTGTGCAAGAAAATGCATATGTAAGGCTCTGTGCTCGATAAAGGAGTTGGTTTTGTGCCTTGAACTAGTTTTGGGAAGGAGGATATGGTGCACGGTGCACAGATCTCCTGTCCTCTGTGAAGATTGGCTTTGTGGCTTAGTGCACAGGAGAGAATGAATGTAAGAGATTGAAGAATAATAGAGAAGAAGAAACAGTTGGTGGATGTAGCCCCACACTGGGGTGAACCACGTATATCTTGTGTCTTTTGGGTGCTTTGTGTTGTCTTGTTTATGCTATGAATGTGTTCAATGCTTTTCTCATCATGTTTGTTAGATAGATCTGTTGATGCTTAATGCTTTACATATGTTAAGGATGAATGAATGTTAGATCTAACTCTATGTTGTGTGCTAAATGATTGAAGTATCTTTATTGTCACTGCATCGATCTATCTTAGGGTTTGTTCTGCGATGTTAATGAAGCTAATGAACTAATGCATATCATCTTCTAAGTGTTATTTAAGTACCTTGTGAAGTGTTATAATCACAGATATGTCTCAACTTGGTTATAGACACCTGAGTCCTATAACCCCCCTGTCTCTACCTCGGGAGAGACTTCATCTGCTTCATAGGTGTTGCTGAAAGGGCTGATAGTTAGGGTTTTGTTGGTGTGTTGTTGAAGCGTTGAACCCTAGGTCTACCCCTGTGCCAACAAATGGTTCCATTTCCAGGACCTGAAACTGTGATTGCTGGGAACTGAAGTAAAGAAAAGAGAAGCTCTGTGAGTAGATCTGCGGCTGTAGTGCGCAATACTCTACTTGAATTACAAATCTCTATGCTAAGAAATAAATCTGATCTGAAGAAAAGAGGTAATATCTTAAAAGAGGTAAATCTTTGTGCTTTGATAGAGTAAGATAAGTGAAAATTTTTGTTTCAAAATCATGAATTTAGGTATGTTTAATAGATTTTGTCTTAGTCTGAAAACTAGGGCACAGTTGGAAGAAAGAGTTGATATGAATAAATTTAATAGAAATAAGGAAAGATATGTTATTCCTATGCATAGAAAGAAATTTTGGACTAACAAGTGGATGCAGGAGCCTAGAAAGAATTTTTGCAGATTACAGGTCCATCACTGTGATCCTAGTGCGTAGTACATGAGAGGTTGGGGAACTTACAAGAGAAAGAGAGGAGGGAAACTATGTTATAACTACAGAATATTGAGACATTTTGCTAAGGAATTCTAATCTATATGGATATCAGTGGCCACCCACCTTTTCCAACTGGCTCAAAATAGTTTTCTGACAATTTTGACAATTTATTATTTTTAGCAGTTTTAACCTTCAGGGCCATTTTGAGGGTCTAAATGAATGTTTTTCGGTATCAAGCTCCTTAATGATATCCAAAGGCATAATTGATCCCCCAAAATGAATCTCCTCTATGATACCTTTCCAATGGGCTATCACACGCCTAAAATGGAGATTGTATGCAAAAGTTACGATCCCGGGAAGTTGATGTACTAACTTACCCAAACGGGGCCCACATGACTTTTGGCGCTTCATCTCCTAGGGTTAGGTTTTTGGATGCCTAGGGTTTTTGGCATTCTCTCTTATTGTAAAAATGCCTTCAGAGCCTCATTGTAACCTTCTTCTTGCGAATGCGTGCTACTGTCACATCTCTTCTCAGAGATAAGCTGCCACCATTCCAACAAGCTTGTTTCCACTGCATTTTACAGTTCCAACTTATTTCGTTATTGAATAGAAAAACAATTTTACCGTATCTCTGTTATTTTGTGTTAAGAACCTATTAATAATTTGTAGTCATTTCATTTTGCTCATAAAATCTGGATCAGTGGTATCAAAGTGGTCTGCTCCTTGTCGTCTTAATGCATGTCCCCAACGAGGTCGAAGTACAAAGAGTTGGATCTCGAGCTTGTTTCTATTGAGGACAAAAGCTCTCACACGCCCAAGTGACCTCCCATGGCAGGAGAAAATAAAGATGATGGGATAGGAGATCCTTTCAAACTGTTGATTGAGGAAGCCCTCACGCAACAAAGGAACGAGATGATGGATAGTTTCACGCAAATCCTTTGGTGACTACCAACAGGCGACACATATTCTTCGAACGGAGGTGCCACCCCCTTCAAGGTACAAATAAACTTTTATATTCCTATATTTGAAGGTCATATAGACACAGATGCTATAGACAAGTGGTTGAATCTACTAGAAGGGTATTTTTCTATTCATAAATTTTCGAATAGAGAAAATATTACTTTTGCACTCCTCAAAGCTGTTCCCCATGTCAAAGATCGGTGGGAAACTTTCTGTGAGCAAAAGGAAATATAGGAAACCTAATTATTTTCAGTCATGGCCACCTGGGAATCCTTCAGGGATGCTATTAAGGAACAATACTACCCTATCGGAAGTTATGACGACCTGTATACCAAATGGACCACACTGCGGCAAGAAAGAGACCAAGCAGTGCCCAATTTCACAAATATCTTCCATACCTTGCACACCAAGTTGGGTATCAAAGATTCATAGCAATATCTGGTGCTCAAGTATCGCGGTGCTATGCATAGATACATCCAGACTGAAATGGAATTTTTGGACATCTCATCCTTGGGCGCGACCTACCGACATGCCGTCAAAATCGAGTAGAAGCTCAAACAAAAGACATAGAAATTTGGGCTTGGGAACCCCTCACAACAAAAACCAGGAAAGGGCGGCCTCAACCCACCGAACAATGGATAGAGCAAAGATGGACAATATCAGGACAACTAGTACAAGTTGCAAGCAAAGAAGGACACTGGAAAGACAAAGAAAGATACCAGAAAGTGGTGCGACTTCCATAAGATCCCTTGGAATAACACTGCTGACTGCCACTCAAAGGAGTCACTGGTGGCCGAAGTGAAAGCCTCTAAATCAGATGTGGATTCTGACTCTGAGACAGAACTAGAAAGGGGAAGATGGATCATTGACACGGAACCTGGTGCCACTGTTGCTACCACCAAGCTCCAGCCTGGTGAACCAGATGAACCAGAAGAATGAGAGCACCTCTTCCATTCACAGATGTGGGTAAAAGGCACCTGCTACACTTCATCGTTGATAGTGGTAGCTATAAGAACCTCATATTAGCAGAGGTCATAAATTGGCTGGCCCTGCCAAAAATGCCGCACCCACAACCCTACACCATTGGATGACTCCACCAAGGAAGCGATCTTCGTGTCAGCCAACAGTGCCGACTGTCGTACAACATCAAGCCCTTCAAAGATGAGGTATTGTGCGATGTTGCTCCTCTCGAAGTTTGTGATTTTCTTTTGGGCCAACCTTATTTATGGAAATGTCATGTTGTATATGGGTCTAGGCCTCGTAGTGTTATTATTACTTTGAACAGGAAATTGTACAAGATACCTGAGGCAGTCCCACCTAGTGCTATTTCCTTGATCTCTACTAAGCAATGCGGGAAGGTCATCTCTCAGACGGGGAAGTTTGTCTTCTTCGTGATTCGCTCTCAGAATAAGGGAAAGATCACAACCACATCCAGGGTCTCTACAGCCAACTTCTCCACACATCAGAAGCAAGTAGATAAGGTCATGGAGGAATACTCGGATATGTTCTCCTCACCCACAGGGGTACCTTTGCACTGCCAGGTCAAGCACCCCATCGATCTGACCCCCGACGCACCGCTGCCCAATGGGCCAGTCTATCGTCGCTCTTTGTTAGAGAATGGGGAGATCAAGCGACAGATCCAAGAATTGCTCCACAAGGGGCACATCCGCCCCATCTCATCACCTTGCTGGAGCCCAATCGTGCTGGTTATAAAAGAAAGATGGAACCTGGAGACTCTATATTGATTACTGGGCTCTGAATAAAATCACTGTCAGAAACCGGTACCTGATTCTCCAAATCAATGACCTCCTTGATCAACTCACGGGGGCCAAATACTTAAGTAAGGTTGATCTGAATTCTGGCTACCACCAGGGCCCGATAGAACATACATATGTATGGAAGACCGCCTTCAAGTCAAAGGAAGGAATTTTTGAATGGTTGGTCATGCCCTTTGGTTTGACAAATGCTCCAACCACTTTC
>JASDQU010382475.1:0-11135 GCA_032191745.1 Picea mariana | reverse complement strand
CCCTGCCAACAACTTCGCACCCACAACCCTATACCATAGGATGGCTCCACCAAGGAATCGATCTCCGCGTCAGCCAACAGTGACGACTATCATACGACATCAAGCCCTTCAAAGATGAGGTATTGTGTGATGTTTCTCCTCTCGAAATTTGTTATGTTCTTTTGGGCCAACCTTATTTATGAAAACATCATGTTCTATATGAGTCTAGGACTCGTAGTGTTATTATTACTTTGAACAGGAAATTGTACATGATACCCAAGGCAGTCCCACCTAGTGCTATTTCCTTGATCTGTGATAAGAAATGCAGGAAGTTCATCTCTCAGATGGATAAGTTTGTCTTCTTCATGATTCGCTATCAAAATAAGTGAAGACCAAAACCACATCCAGGGTCTCTATGACTGACCTCTCCACACAGCAGAATCAGGTAGATAAGGTCATGGAAGAATACTTAGATATCTTATCCTCATCTACAGGGGTATCTCTGCACTTCTAGGTCAAGCACCCCATCAATATGACCCCCAGTGCACCACTGCCCAATGGGCCATTCTATTTCCGCTCTTTGTTAGAGAATGAGGAGATCAAGCGAAAAATCCAAGAACTACTCCACAAGGGGCACATCCATCCCATCTCATCACCTTGTGGGAGCCCAATCATGTTGGTACAGAAGAAAGATGGATCCTCACGACTCTGTATTGATTACCGAGATTTGAATAAAATCACAGTCAGAAACTGGTACCTGATTCCCCGAATCGATGACCTCCTTGATCATCTCATGGGGGGAAAATACTTTAGTAATATTGATTTGAATTCTGGATACCACTAGGTCATGATAGAATAGACAGATGTATGGAAGACCGCATTCAAGTCAAAGGAAGGCATTTTTGAATGGTTGGTCATGCCCTTTGGTTTGGAAAATGCTCTAGCCACTTTCATGAGGATGAAGGATGATATCCTGCAACCATTCACCAATGATTTTGTAGTGGTGTATCTAGATGAAATTCTAGTTTACAACAAGAATTGGGCCGAACACTTGTAGCATATTCAACAGGTTCTACACACCCTATGGTAGGACAAGTTATACGCCAACTTGGAAAAATGTTCCTTCAGCATGGACAGGGTCCATTACGTGGGCTACATCATCGATCAACATGGTGTACATGTGGATTTAGCCAAGATCCAAGTCATCCATGAATGGATAGCCCCAACTACACTCACTGAGCTTAAGAGCTTCTTGAGCCTTGTCAATTTCTATCGTAGTTTCGTGTTGGGATTCTACCATATTACATGGGCCCTCAACCAAATAAACATGGGTGGTGGTAAGGCAAAATTTGCGTAGGGCCGGTCTCAACCCCAGTACTTTCACTACCAGACCTGCAACATCCCTTTGATATTGAGATAGATGCTTAAGACTATGTTGTGTGCACCGTTCTCACTCAACACAGCCACTCCATGGCCTATCATAGTGAGACACTGTTAGATATTGTCTGTAAGTACCCTACTTACAACAAATAAATGTACTTCATTGTGTAAGCCTGCTGTCAGTGGAGCCATTACATTCTTGGGAAGGAGACAGTCATCCACACTAATTATAAGCCACTGTAGTTCATGCAGACAAAGGGAAAATTGCAGAATGATCACCATCAAAAGTGGTCCACATACTTGCAGCAATTCCATGTCAACATCAAGTATAAAATAGGAAGCACCAATCACGTCGTTGATTTCCTCAGTAGACCTCCAGTCATGGCACTCACCATGGTGCTAGGCACTTGTAGCCATGAGATATTTGGATGGCCCCAACTCTATGAGACAGACCCTGACTTCTCCACCACCTACCAAATGTTGGGTGCAAACGCAGTTGTCGATAATTTCCATCTTCAAGATGGGTTGTTGTGTCATATAGGCCATATGTGTGTTCCATCAAGTGAGTGAGCGAAGTTGATCTGGGAAGCCCACTACAGTCGGGTGGCAAGACACTTCGGTTTTGAAAAGATAGTGGCGATGCTAAAAAAACATTTCTATTGGCCGAAACTTTGACAAGAGGTCAACAAGTATATTAGGTCCTGCACTACTTGCACTATTTCCAAACCGACCATTAAGAAATAGGGCCTGTACACCCCTCTTTCTACTCCTGATAGGCAATGGGAATCCATCTCAATGGACTACATCTCGGGCCTCCCATCCACCAAGCGGGAAAATGACTATGTTTTTGTGGTTGTTAATTGCTTTTCTAAGATGGAGATTCTGGTTGCCTGGAAGAAGAGCATCACAACAGAGGCCACTGCCAAGCTCTTCTTTGAACAAGTCTAGGTACATTTTGGAATCCCACAAACCATTGTCTCAAGTCGGGATAGTCGATTTCTTAGCACATTCCGGTCAAGCCTCTGGTCATTGCTAGACACCAAGCTCACCAAATATACGACCTTCCACCTTCAGACAGATGGCCAAACTGATGTTGTAAATAGAATGATTGTGCATATCCTTTGCATGTATAATTTAGAGCACCCCCACACATGGGATGAAAGCCTTCCCTATGTCCAACATAGCTATAAACGATCCCTGCATATCTCAACCAACCAAAACCCCTTTCAGGTGGGGTTGGGATTCCAACCATTGTGTCCCATAGATGTTGCACTTACCCTTGCGTTTAGATCGACTGACTCCTCTCCTTCTCCAACTAAAGTTGACAAAGCCACCAGGTTCATTGAGCGGATCCAACACATCCACCAACAAGTTCATGATATCCTATAGAAGTCCAATGACAAGTACAAACAATGCCATGATCAACATCGGGTTCCACATAAGTTTCAGGTGGGTGAAAAAGTTTGGTTGCACTTGCAAAAAGAACGCCTTACAGGACCCCATCGAAATATTTTCCCACTCTATTATGGTCTGTACACTATCACCAAGGTCATGGGGAATAATTCGTTTGAGCTCAACATTCCTCCTTTCCTTGACCTAAACCAAGTGTTCAATGTGGATCTCCTTCGCCCTTATTTTCCACCATTATTGGACACCTCAGAAGTAGAAGAACAGATGAAACCAATAGAGATTAACCCCGAATGAATACAACAGGAATCCAATGATAATATTGTGGACACACAGATCAAGGGAACTCGACAACAACGGATCCAACTTTATCGAGTCGTCAAAGAAGGGCAACTCCTCCACCAAGGCAAGTGGCTCACTCGGGGCCAAATTCAACAGAAATTTCCTCATCTGATGGGGGACCTCAAATCAATGGAGACCATTGCTTCCAAGGGAGGTAGGATTGATACATATGGATATCGGTGGCCACCCACATTTTCCAATTGGCTCAAAACAGTTTTCTGGCAATTTTGGTAATTTACTATTTTTAGTAGTTTTCATTTCTGGAGCCGTTTTGAGGCCCTAAACGATGATTTTTGGGAAAACAGATTTTCAATATGAAAGTTACTTTGATATTGCACCTAAAATGAATCTTCTTGATGATACCTTTCCAACAGGATATCATACACCTAAAACAAAGATCGTATGCAAAAGTTACGACCCTGGGAAGTTGATGTACTAACTTACCCAAACGACCCACATGACTTTTGGCGCTTCATCTCCTAGGGTTAGGTTTTTGGATGTATAGGAATTTTGACATTCCTACTTATTGTAAAAATGCCTTCAGAGCCTCATTGTAATCATCTTCTTGCGAATGAGCTCAACCGTCACATCTCTTCTCAATGATAAGCTGCCAACATTCCAACAAGCTTGTTTCCGCTGCATTTTACAGTTTTCAACTTATTTCGTTATTGAATAGAAAACCAGTTTTACTGTATCTCTGTTATTTTTTGTTAACTACCTATTAATAATCTGTATTCATTTCATTCTTCTCATAAAATCAAGATCATTCTTTATACCCAAAACCTTGGTGATAATGTAAGGCCCATAGCAAAGGGGGCGGAACTTCCTATGGGGCCTTGTAAGGTGCTCTTTCTGCAAATGTAACGAGACCTTGTCTCCCACCTGAAACTGGTGTGGTACCTAGTGTTCATCATGGTACTCTTGTACTTAGAATTAACTTTCTTCAAAATCTCATGGACCTATTGGCGGATGTGCTAAATCTGCTCAATGAATCTGGTGTCTTTGTCGAACTTAGATTGAACATGGGAAGATTCTTCCTATGTGGTTGCAAGAGGTAATGCAACATCAATAGGACCCAAGGGTTGGAATCCCAACCCCACCTGAAATGGGCTATGGTCGGTGGAGATATGGAAAGCCTTGTTGTAGCTATGATGAACATAGGGAAGACTCTCGTCCCATGTACACATATGCTTATACTGTTGTACATGCACAAGATGTGCACAATCATCTGATTGATGACCTCATTCTGGACATCGGTTTGGGGGTTTAAAGTAGTGTATTTAGTGAGCTTGGTGTCCAATAGTGACTAGAGACTTGACCAAAATGTGTTGAGGAACCTGTTGTCTCGATATGAGGTGATGGCCAGTGGTATCCCAAAATGGACCCACACCCATTTGAGGAAGAGCTTGGTAGTATATGCCGTTGTGATTATCTTCTTACAAGATGTGATAATGGCCATCTTAAATAAACAATCAACCACCACAAATACACAATCATTTTCATGCTTGGTGGATGAAAGGCCATACATGTAATCCATCAAGATGGATTCCCAGGGCCTCTCAAGAGTAGGAAGAGGGGTGTATAAGCCTTTCTTCTTGATGAATGGCTTGGAAATGGCACAAGAAGTGCAAGATATGATATACTTGTTGACGTCTTGTCGAAGTTTTGACCAATAAAAATATTTCTGTAGAATGACCACATTTTTCTCCACACCAAAATGTCCTACCATCCGACTATAGTGATCCTCCCAAATAATCTTTGCACGCTCGCTTGTGGGAACACAGAGGTGGACCAGATGGCATAACTGTCCAACCTAGATGTGAAAATCAGTGACATTCTCTCTTGTACCTAAGATATGATAGGTGGTGGTGAATTCAAGGTCGCACCGATAAAGTTGGGGCCATTCAGATGTCTCATGCCCACAAGAATGGAGCAGTGGTGAGTGAAACAATGGGAGGGCGACTGAGGCAGTCAGCAACACAATTTTTTCTCCATGTTTTTAATACTTTATGTTGAGATGGAACTGTTGTAGGTATGTGGAAATTTTTTTATGGAGATCGTTCTATAACTTCTCCTGTGTCTGTATGAACTTCAAAGGCTTGTGATAAATGTGGATGATTGTTTTCTTTCCCAGAATGTAATTTTTCCATTGACGACATGATTACATAATGGAATGAATTTCTTTGTCATAGGTGGGGTATTTCCGTATAGTATTTGAGAGTTTCTCACTATGGTATGCTACTGGATGACCATGATGAGTGAGAACTGCGCCGACAACATAGTCGAAGGCATCAGTCTCAATCTCGAACGATTATTACAGATCAGGTAATGAGAGTACTAGAGATGAGAACAAGTGATGCTTCAGATAATCAAATGCTTGTTGTTGTGCCTACCCCCATGCAAAAGTTTCCTTACCATTGCCCTTTTTTACTTTTATCAGGGCCCATGCAATATGGGAGAATCCCAACACGAACCTACGGTAGAAGTTGGAAAGTACCAAGAAGCTTCGAAGCTCGGTTAGTGTGGTCGAGGCTGGAAAATCACGAATGAATTGGATCTTATATGGATCCACATGTACCCCATGTTCATCAACAATGTACCCCAAGTATTGGACCATGTTCATGCCAAAGGATCATTTTTCTAAGTTGGCATATAGCTTGTGTTTCCCCAGAGTGCCCAAAACATGTTGAATATGTTGCATGTGCCCCTCCCAAGTTCTGCTATAAATGAGGATGTCATACAGATATACCACCACAAAAGAGTTGGTGAAGCATCTCAATACGTCATCCATCAATATCATGAAATTTGTTGGTGCATTTGTTAAGCCAAAGGGTATGGCCAACCATTCGAAGAGATCTTCTTTAGATTTGAAATTTGTCTTCCATACATCAGTTGGTTCGATGGGAACTTGGTGGTAGAGAGACTTGAGGTTAATCTTTCTGAAGAAAGTTTTCCCTTTGAGTTGGTCAAGAAGGTCATCAATTTGGACAATTGGGTACCTGTTCTTGATTGTGATTTGTTTAATGCTTTGTAATCAATGCAGAGCTGGAAGGTCTCATATTTATTCTGCACTAGCACAATCGATCTTCCAAAAGGGAAGGAGTTGGGTTGGATGTGCCCCTTTTGAAGGAACTCTTCTATCTGGCACTTGATTTCATCAGTTTCCATCAATGAGTGATGATATACTGGTCCATCAGGTAGTGGGGCACCGAGGGTTAGATCAATTGGATGCTTGACTTGGCAGTGCATTGATACCCCGGTGGGTGAGGAGAAGATTTCTCTATACTCTTCCATGATCTCATCCACTTTCTTATGTTGTAAAGAGAGGATGTGTGTATAGGTCATGGAAGTGGTGAAAACCTTCTAATTACTGTGAGAACGGATAAAAAAGAACACAAACCTCCCGGTCTATGAAATTACCTTACTGCATTGCTTACCAGAGATTAAAGAAATAACAGTAGGCGTCACTATTTATGGTATCTTGTACAATTGTCTACCCAAAGTAATAATATAGAATCATACAATCATACACAACATGTCACTTCCAAAAATATGGCTGGCCTAAAAGAACATCACAAACTTCAAGGGGAACAATATCACACAATACCTCATCTTTGAAGGGCTTGATGTTGTAAGGTGGACAAAACTGTTGGCTGACATGAAGATCTCATCCTCGGCGAAGCCAGTTGATGGTGTAGGGTTGTGGGTGCAATTTTATCGACAGTTCTAGATTCTTGACGAACTCTACTGAAATCAGGTTCTTCTGACTGCCTCTATCGAAAATGAAATGAAGCGGAGTTCCCTTTACCCAAATCTTTGAGTGAAAGAGGTGTTCCCCTTCCTCTGGTTCTTTTGGTTCGCTTGGTTGGACTTTGGTGGTAGAGGCAGTGGAATTGGGTTCGACATCAATGATATGCTTCCCACTTTATATATTTGATTCAGAGTAAAAATCTACCTTTGACTTGGAATTTTTCAGCTCGACCACCAATGACTGCCTGGAGTGACATTCTTCGGTGTTGTGCCAAGGGATTTTATGGTATTCACACCATTTTCTTGTGTCCTTCTTCGAATTCTCATTAGCCTTCTTGGGTTGTAGCTTGGATTGGTTGTCCTGAGAGCGACCATATTTTCTCTATCCCTTGTTTTGTTGGTTGGGTCCTCCTTTTCCCTGCTTCGACTGTGAGGATTTTGCAGATCCAAACTCTCACCTCTTCTTCTTAAATTTCTTCTCGATCTTGACAACATATCTATAATCCAAACCTAATGATGCGATGTCTAGAAACTCCATTTCTGTTTGAATGTATCTATGCAAACAACCGCCGTATTTGAGAACCATATTTCATTCAGAGTCTTTGATACATAATTTGGTGCACATGGTATGGAAAATATTGGTGAAATTTGGTACTTTCTGGTCCCTTTCCCGATATAGTGTGGTCCATCTTGTGTACTAGTCCTCGTAGCTTCCAACAAGATAGTAATGTTATTTAATGGAATACCTGAAGAAATCCCATTTGGGGGAGACCGCAAATATTGCAGATTTATCTATGGCCCTTTGCTTAGAGTAAGTATCCCACCAGTCCTTAACATGGGGGACGACCTTAAGGAGTGCAAAAGTAATATTTTCCCTGTTGGAAAAATTATGGACCGAAAAATACCCTTCGATCAGATTCAACCATTTATCTACAACATATGCATCTATTAGTTCTTAAAATAATGGAATATCAGAATTTACTTGTACCTTGAAGGGATTTGCATGGCCACTTTATGAATATGCATCTCTTGTGGGAAATCGCCGAAGGATATGTGCAAAGTTGTCCATCATTTCGTTCCTTTGTCGCGTAAGGGATTCCTCGACCAACATTTTAAAAGGATATCCTGCTCCATCATCTTTATTGTCTTCCCCCATGGGTTGTTTTCAGTATTTGCATGGCTGATATTGCAAAGGATTGACTAGTTCAAGTCCCAACTTATTGTACCCAGATCTTGTCAGGGACATGCACAAAGAAAAATAAATGAAGAGCATATTGCTCTAATACCACTGATCTAGATTTATGAGTAGAACAAAAGGAATAAAAAACTTAATACAATAAAATAGAGATATGAATAACAACAACATATATCCAATGAACAATAAATTCTACTAAATAAATAAAATAGGTTGAAACTGTAAAATTGAATAACTGGAAGCAACTTGCTTGAGTGGTGGTAACTCTCTCTGAGAAGTGATGTGGCTTGCTACGTGAATCCGTATGAGCATAATGATTACAAAGAGGCTTCAGAGGATTTTTTAATATTACTCATAAATACCAAAACCCTAGACATCCAAAAACCTAACCCTAGGAGATGAAATTCCAAAAGTTATGTGGGCCCCGATGGGTAAGTTGGTACCTTAACTTTTCTAGGTCGTAACTTTTGCATACGACCTCCGTTTTAGGTGTGTGATAGCCCATTGGAAAGGTATTTTCGAGAAATACACATTATGTCATCATACTCTAACTCCATCCACAGTTTGACTGTGGCAAGCCAAAAAAACACTGTTTAGGGCCCCAAAATGAACCTGGAAGTACATAAACATACACTGACATGAAAACTTCCAAAATAATCCAGTTGGATTATTTGGGTGGCTACCAATATCCACCTAGAATATGTGTAGGGATTTAGAAAACCCTGAGAGTGTAGAACCCACAATTACAAAGACGTACAAGAGAACGTGTTGAACTAAAAAACTGTCAAGAGGAGCCAGTTGGAATAGGTGGGTGGCCACCAATATACACCTACATCAGTGGAACTTCATTTTAAGCATGGCTTGTCAATGGATATCAAAAATATAGAATTTGGGCATGTCCATGTACATTGACAGTAAGTTTCAGTTGTAGGTTAAATCATTGAGTTCAGATATGCTTTCCATGAATTGAAATTTTAACATTCATTGCTAGTCTTATAAAAAATTGTCCTAATATTGGAGCCAAATTGTTAGAATGTGCAAATAATTTGTAAGTGTGAACAATGTTGGTGAGTAGGTGATGTAAGTTTACACAATCTATTTTGAGAGGGGGAAAAGTAGGCCACGATAGGTGGTGGATGGAGACCAATCACACTATCAATATAGAAAATAAGGTTCAAGTTAATTCTCTAACCAACATAATCAAATTTATTTCCTAAAAGAATTGTAAGATATAAACAAACATGTTTAATTTCGGGTCAATTCATCTTGGACAATCTCATTACTAAATGAAGGTTCTCTTCCTCAAGATTAATTTTGAAAACGTTTATGACAGGATTGAGTGGAAATTCATGTTAAGCATGGCTATCCATGTGCATGGAAAAGGCCAAATTCGACCCCTTTCCATGTATATGGACCCTGAATTTTGTCCTATTCATGTGCATGGACAGGCCAAATTCGGTCGACTGACCATGTTAAAAAAATAATTTAAACAATTTTTTTTTACATAAAAATAACACAGAAAATCTTAGTATTACCTGTAGCTATAGGCCTCGCCAACCAACGCCACCAAAAAATTTCAAACTCAACAGCTACCACCAGAAAAAAAAATAGTTGCCACTAGCAATAACAACAACCACCACCAACAATAGCAATAGCTTGATGACTCAACAGTTTGGAAAATGGTCAAATGGCCAAGAAGCAGGAGATATATAAAAAGTTGTTCGGTAGAAAGAATCTTTTGGCTGAAAGATTCTTTCTACCAACAAATATTTCGACCGAAAAGTGTACACCGGACGAAAAAAATCTTTCCAAAAAATATTCTACATGATTGGCAAGGGTGCCGTTCGATTTGAAGTGTAATCGTTGGGCTGAAAAAACATGTCTTTCAGCCAAAATAATCAGGAGTTAGGCCGAAAAAAGGCCGCTAGGAATTTTGGAGACCCGATTCTCACAAAAGTGTAACCCACATTCTTGTTTTTACCCAACATTCAATGGATGGTTTCTTGACATAATACTACTAATTATGAAGTCATATGATGTGAATTTGAATGGATAAATGAAGGTTTTAATTTATATTATATGAAGGTCATACTAAGGTAAATGCACATGGCTTATACTCAAATACAAGAGGTTACCTAATCAAGCCCAAAGGGATAGCTTGGTTGGTTTGACCCTTGCTACTAAGGAATAATGATTAGGGATGTTGTGGATTCCATTCCCACATAGGTCTACATGGTCACTAGTTTCTATTATGCCTGGCTATTAATATTTCCCGCCATCCCTAAAATAATGGAAAAGAAAGGAAATCCATTAGGTAGTAGCAAGGACCAACGTCCCCAGTCTAAACACTAAAGTGCACGAGGGTGAGAGAATTTATTTCTCTAGAAAAAATGAGATGACTTAAGAAATTGAACATGTCATATTTTTTAGATTGTATCACTCACAAGGTTTTGAAGAAGAATGTATTGGACCATTAGTGGAAAATTCCCAATGTTCCAAGACTCCATGTATTATTTGAACTTTTTCAATCATTCTTTTAAGTTGAAAATTCTCTTAATCTTTGTAGAATGTATGAAGCAACTTCTAAGCACAACTAGCACTATACCTATTAAACATTTTCCTTCACTTTGCATTCATTGTCAAGTGTCCATTGTTTATTGTTTTATTGGAAAATTGAAGGTCAAAGTCCTAAGTTCATCTATTGCCCTAATAACATCAACTAATCCTCTCAAAGAACATTTTGAAGTTTTATTTTAGAGAACAAATAGCTCCAAGCCATTTCACTTCACAAATACTTTCAACGATGACTCTTAATATTCCTAGAAATATTTTCATCTTATAAATTTTGTATTGGTGCATATATTTGAATTATAATGTTTCAATCACAAAACATCATTTTTAGGCAAGGAGACCATTAGGAGGTCAACTTGAAGTCAACTTAGTAGTCATGGAAGCTAGACTAGTGTAACCATGTTTACTAGTGGTTGACATAGAAATCGGTAGTATAATGGGTTCCTAGTTATGTACCATCCTATTCTTGTATAAATAACACTCTTTGG
This sequence comes from Picea mariana, assembly GCA_032191745.1. Lineage (NCBI taxonomy): Eukaryota > Viridiplantae > Streptophyta > Pinopsida > Pinales > Pinaceae > Picea > Picea mariana. Next base: position 23 of record JASDQU010382475.1, on the reverse strand, counting down.
ATGTATTGTAAGTTCGAATACAT
>JASDQU010382474.1:33-11135 GCA_032191745.1 Picea mariana | reverse complement strand
AAGGTTGTTTTTAAGGGGGCGGACATGTTAAGGTTCTAACCCACACATAGGTAGATCAATGTATTCGGATGTAATAAAGGTCAATATTAATAAGACCTTTCAATAAAATAGAATAAGGCGAATGTAAGAAGACCTAATAGAAGCTTCCGCTTCTAGAAGGATCTTCCTCTAGATGCTTCTTTTTAGTATAAATAGGATTCGATGGTATGAGAACCCTAGCTTGGATATTATTGTAACAGAGCGCTGCTCGATTGGAGGTTGCCCCCTCGAAGAGGCCTGTGAACATTGCTACCAGATTCAAAGTGCTATTTCTGTTGCTATTTCGTATATCATTTCTATGTATTGTGAAGATTATGCTGGATATTTTACTGTTATTCTGTCGTTTCTAGCATTTCATTTCTGTTCTGCATATTTTATATATCTGGTATCTTGCACTAACAAAAGCCTAAAACTTGCATCAACCAAATTGGGTACTCAAAAAGAAAATTAGGGTTTATGGTTTACATAATGAAGTGATGATGGAAGAAAGTGGGCGTGTCACTCAAATTTGAGTCCAGAAACCCTCCCATATAGTTAAGTCATGCCAATAGTCTATCCATGAAAACTTTTAATTCATACAGAAACTATTTGAAAAAATTTCAACATTGGCCCCATTCGCAGGTCCCTGTTGTCGGACGTGTCTAGTCCTCGTGCAATTTTCATTCCTCGTTCCTCGTTACTTGACCATGGTGTAGTCCCCAAGATCCTTTCTTTTTGTACAAAATTACATACTAATGGCATAAAATTATCGATGAACGTTTGTCATCGATATTATAGAAAATTCATGACAAGATCATTTACATTCGTTTCTCTTGCGATGATATCAAATGATGCATCTTGGATTCATTTAATATTTGGTTTATCAACTTGAAATATCAATTTGATACTTTGCAAGCTATTTGGACCTTTAGTCAAATACAAATATGAAACTTGGAATCATTAACATATCTACTAGAACATATGAAAAATAGTTGGGTTTGTGGTTTACATGATGCATTGATGATGGAAGAAAGTGGGTGTGTCAGTCAAATTTGAGTCCAAAAATCCCCCCATATTGGTAAGGCATGTGAATAGTCTATCCAGGTCAAATTTCAATACATACAGATATAGTTTGAAAACATTTTGACGTTGGCCCCATTCACATGTCACTGTTTCTCACCTCTAGTATCTTGATGGTGTTGATTAAGCAATCAACGAAATAGATGGATTTTTCATCACAACTATGATAGAGATACATTTTATATATACTAATGTAAAACCTGAAAGCAAAATGAGTAGAGACCGACGAAAGCCTAAAACTTGCGTCAACCAAATTGGGTACTCTAAAAGAAAATTAGTGTTTATGGTTTACATGATGAAGTGATGATAGAAAAAAGTGGGTGTGTTACTCAAATTTGAGTCCAGAAACCCTCCCATATCATTAAGGCATGTCAATAGTCTATCCATGAAAATTTCCAGTGCATACAGAAATTGTTTGAAAAAATTTCAATGTTGGCCCCATTCGCAGGTCCCTGCTATCGGACGTGTCTAGTCCTCTTGAAATTTTTGTTCCTCGTTCCTTGTTACTTGACCATGGTGTAGTCCCCAAGATCCATTATTTTTGTACAAAATTACATACTAATGGAATAAAATTATCGATGAACTTTTGTCGTCGATAGTATAGAAAATTTGTTGCAAGATTATTTACATTCATCTCTCTTGCGACAATATCAAATGATGCAACTTGGATTCATTTAATATTTGTTTTATCAACATGAAATCTCAATTTTATACCTTGCAAGCTAGCTGGACCTTCAATCAAACACAAATATGAAACTTGGAATCATTAACATATCTACTAGAACATATGAAAAATAGTTGGATTTATGGTTTACATTATGAATTGATGATGGAAGAAAGTGGGTGTGTGAGTCAAAATTGAGTCCAAAGACCCTCCCATATCGGTAAGGCATGGGAATAGTCTATCTAGGTCAAATTTCAATGCATACAGATACAATTTGAAAACATTTCGACGTTGGCCCCATTCACATGTCACTGTTGCTCACCTCTAGTATCTTGATGGTGTTGACTAAGAAATAAATGAAATAGAGGGATTTTTCATCACAACTATGATGTAGATACATTGTATATACATTAATGTAGAACCTGAAATAAAAATGAATAGAGACCGACGAAAGCCTAAATTTTGCGTCAACCAAATTGGGTACTCTAAAAAAAAATTAGGGTTTATGGTTTACATGATGAAGTGGTGATCGAAGAAAGTTGGTGTGTCACTCAAATTTGAGTCCAGAATCCATCCCATATCATTAAGGCATGCCAATAGTCTATCCATGAAAATTTTCAGTGCATACAGAAACTGTTTGAAAAAATTTCAACCTTGGCCCCATTTGCGGGTCCCTGCTGTTGAACGTGTCTAGTCCTTGTGCAATTTCCATTCCTCATTCCTCGTTACTTGAGCATGGTGTAATCCCCAACAAGGATGATTTTAATGATGGAAATTTATTTTAAAATGTATAAACCTTGGCGAATCTTACTAATCCTTCATATGCCAACTATAAATGTTTGGCGATATTTTTGTAAAAATATTCAAATTTCTAAGGATTTTACATAGTTTTTATAAACTTTTGGCGATTTTTTAGGTAAAATAATTTTATCCTATATAATTTGGGTGAATCATTTTTAAAATAGTGAATCTTGTTTTTGGAAAAACCATGGAAAATTAGCCCATGAGCGAAATTTAGCCCCTAAAATCATCCATGGTACCCAATATCCATTAGTTTTGTACAAAATTACATACTAATGGCATAAAATTATCGATGAACTTTTGTTGTCGATATTATAGAAAATTCATCGCAATATTATTTACATTCGTCTCTCTTGCGACAATATCAAATGATTCATCTTAGATTCATTTCATATTTGGTTTATCAACTTGCAATATCAATTTGATACTTTGCAAGCTAGTTGGACCTTCAATCAAATACAAATATGAAACTTGGAATCATTAACATATCTACTAGAACATATGAAAAATAGTTGGGTTTATGGTTTACATGATGCATTGATGATGGAAGAAAGTGAGTGTGTCAGTAAAATTTGAGTCCATAAACCCTCCCATATCGGTAAGGCATGTGAATAGTCTATCCAGGTCAAATTTCAATGCATACAGATATAGTTTGAAAATATTTCAATGTTGGCCCCATTCACATGTCATTGTTTCTCACCTGTAGTATCTTGATGGTGTTGATTAAGAAATCAATGAAATAGAGGAATTTTTCATCACAGCTACGACACAGATACATTGTATATACATTAATGTTGAACTTGAAACAAAAATGAATAGAGACCAATGAAAGCTTAAAACTTGCGTCAACCAAATTGGGTACTCCAAAAGAAAATTAGGGTTTATGGTTTACATCATGAAGTGATGATGGAATAAAGCGGGTGTGTCACTCAAATTTGAGTCCAAAAACCCTCCCATGTCATTAATTCATGTCAATAGTCTATCCATGAAAATTTTCAGTGCATACAGAAACTGTTTGAAAAAATTTCAACGTTGGCCCCATTCGCAGGTCCTTACTGTCAGACGTGTTTATTCCTCGTGAAATTTTCATTCCTCGTTCCTTGTTACTTGAACATGGTGTAGTCCCCAAGATCCATTAATTTTGTACAAAATTACATACTTATGGAATAAAATTATTGATGAGATTTTGTTGTCGATAGTATAGGAAATTCGTTGCAAGATTATTTACATTTGTCTCTCTTGTGGCGATATCAAATGATGCAGCTTGGATTCATTTCATATTTGGTTTATCAAATTGAAATCTCAATTTGATACTTTGCAAGCTAGATGGACCTTCAGTGAAATACAAAAATGAAACTTGGAATCATTAACATATCTACTAGAACATATGAAAAATAGTTGGGTTTATGGTTTACATGATGCATTGATGATGGAATAAAGTGGTTGTGTCAGTCAAATTTGAGTCCAAAGACCCTCCCATATTGGTAAGGCATGTGAATAGTATATCCAGGTCAAATTTCAATGCATACAGACACAGTTTGAAAAGATTTTAACGTTGGCCCCTTTCACATGTCATTGTTGCTCACCTGTAGTATCTTGATGGTGTTGATTAAGCAATCAATGAAATAGAGGAATTTTTCATCACAACTATGATGCACATACATTGTATATACATTAATGTAGAACCTGAAATAAAAATGAATAGAGATTGACGAAAGCCTAAAACTTGCGTCAACCAAATTGGGTACTCTGAAAGAAAATTAGGGTTTATGGTTTACATGATGAAGTGATGATAGAAGAAAGTGGGTGTGTCACCCAAATTTTAGTCCAGAAACCCTCCCATATAGTTAAGTCATGTCAATAGTCTATCCATGCAAATTTTTAGTGCATACAGAAATTGTTTGAAAAAATCTCAATGTTGGCCCCATTTGCAGGTCCCTGTTGTTGGACGTGTCTAGTCCTCGTGTAATTTTCGTTTCTTTTTTCTCGTTACTTGACCATGGTGTAGTCCCAAAGATCCATTATTTTTGTACAAAATTACATACTAATGGCATAAAATTATCGATGAAATTTTGTCTTCAATAGTATAGCAAATTCGCCGCAATATTATTTACATTCGTCTCTCTTGCGACGTTATGAAATGATGCATCTTTGATTCATTTCATATTTGGTTTATCAACTTGAAATATCAATTTGATACTTTGCAACCTAGTTGGAGCTTCAGTTAAATACAAATATGAAACTTGGAATCATTAACATATCTACTAGAACATATGAAAAATAGTTGGGTTTATGGTTTACATGATGCATCGATGATGGAAGAAAGTGGGTGTGTCAGTAAAATTTGAGTCCAGAAACCCTCCCATACTGGTAAGGCATGTGAATAGTCTATCCAGGTCAAATTTCAATGCATACAGATATAGTTTGAAAATGTTTCGATGCTGGCCCATTTCACATGTCACTATTGCTTACCTCTAGTATCTTGATGGTGTTGATTAAGCAATAGAAGAAATAGAGGGATTTTTCATCATAGCTATGATGCTAATACATTGTATATACATTAATGTAGATCCTGAAAGCAAAATGAATAGAGACCGACGAAATCCTAAAACTTTCGTCAACCAAATTGGGTACTCTGAAAGAAAATTAGGGTTTATGGTTTACATGATGAAGTGATGATGGAAGAAAGTGGGTGTGTCACTCAAATTTCAGTCCAGAAACCCTCCCATATCACTAAGGCATTCCAGTAGTCTATCCATGAAAATTTTCAGTGCATACAAAAACTGTTTGAAAAAATTTCAACATTGGCACCATTCGCAGGTCCCTTCTACCGGACATGTCTAGTCCTCGTTCAATTTTCGTTCCTCATTCCTCGTTACTTCAACATGGTGTAGTCCCCGAGATCCATTATTTTTGTACAAAATTAGATACTAATGGCATAAAATTATCAATGAACTTTTGTCGTCGATAGTATAGAAAATTCATTGCAAGATTATTTACAATCGTCTCTCTTGCAATGATATCAAATGGTGCATCTTGGATTCATTTCATATTTGGTTTATCAACTTGAAATATCTATTTGATACTTTGCAAGCTAGTTGGACCTTCAATCAAATACAAAACTTGGAATCATTAAGATATCTACTAGAACACATGAAAATTAGTTGGGTTTATGCTTTACATGATGCATTGTTGATGGAAAAAAGTGGGTGTGTCAGTCAAATTTGAGTCCAAAAACCCTCCCATATCAGTAAGGCATGCGAATAGTCTATCCAGGTCAAATTTCAATTTATATAGATACAGTTTGAAAACATTTCGACGTTGGCCCCATTCACATGTCATTGTTTCTCACCTGTAGTATCTTGATGGTGTTGATTAAGCAATCAATGAAATAGAGGAATTTTTCATCATAGCTATGATGCAGATACATTTTATATACATTAATGTATAACCTGAAAGCAAAATGAATAGATACTGACGAAAGCCTAAAACTTGCATCAACCAAATTGGGTACTTTGAAAGAAAATTAGGGTTTATGGTTTACAAGATGAATTGATGATGGAAGAAAGTGGGTGTGTCACTCAAATTTGAGTCCAAAAACCCTCCCATATCATTAAGGCATGTCAATAGTCTATCCATGAAAAGTTTCAGTGCATACAGAAACTGTTTGAAAAAATTTCAACGTTGGCCCCATTCACAGGTCCCAGCTGTCGGACGTGTCTAGTCCTCGTGCAATTTTCATTCCTCGTTCCTCATTACTTGACCATGGTGTATTCCCCAATATCCATTATTTTTGTACAAAATTACATACTAATGGAATAAAATTATCAATGAACTTTTGTTGTCGATAGTATAGCAAATTCGTTGCAAGATTATTTACATTCATCTCTCTTGCGGCCATATCAAATGATGTAGCTTGGATTCATTTCATATTTGGTTTATCAACTTGAAATCTCAATTTGATACTTTTCAAACTAGCTGGACCTTCATCCAAATACAAATATGAAACTTGGAATCATTAACATATCTACTAGAACATATGAAAAATAGTTGGGTTTCGGGTCTACATGATGCATTGATGATGGAAGAAAGTGGGTGTGTTAGTAAAATTTGAGTCCAGAAACCCTCCCATATTGGTAAGGCATGTAAATAGTCTATCCAAGTCAAATTTCAATGCATACAGATAAAGTTTGAAAACATTTTGACGTTGGCCCCATTCACATGTCACTGTTGCTCGCCTCTAGTATCTTGATGGTGTTGATTAAGAAATAAACGAAATAGAGGGATTTTTCATCACAAATATGACATAGATACATTGTATATAAATTAATGTAGAACCTGAAATAAAAATGAATAGAGACTGATGAATGCCTAAAACTTGCGTCCACCAAATTGGGTACTCTGACATAAAAACAGGGTTTATAATTTACATGATGAAGTGATGATGGAAGAAAGTGGGTGTGTCACTCAAATTTGAGTCCAGAAACCATCCCATATCATTAAGGCATGTTAATAGTCTATCCATGAAAAATTTTAGTGCATACAGAAACTGTTTGAAAAAATTTCAAAGTTGGCCCCATTCGCAGGTCCCTGCTATCGGACATGTCTAGTCGTCGTGCAATTTTCATTGCTTGTTCCTCATTACTTTACCATGGTGTAGTCCCCAAGATCCATTATTTTTTTACAAAATTACATACTAATGGCATAAAATTGTTGATGAACTTTTTTCATCGATAGTATAGCAAATTCGTCGCAAAATTATTTACATTCGTCTCTCTTGCGATGATATAAAATGATGCATCTTGGATTCATTTCATATTTGGTTTATCAACTTGAAATCTCAATTTGATACTTTGCAAGCTAGCTGGACCTTCAATCAAATACAGATATGAAACTTGGAATCATTAACATATCTACTAGGACATATGAAAAATAGTTGGGTTTATGGTTTACATGATGCATTGATGATGGAAGAAAGTGAGTGTGTCAGTAAAATTTGAGTCTAGAAACCCTCCCATATCGGTAAGGCACGTGAATAGTCTATCCAAGTCAAATTTCAATGCATACAGATACAGTTTGAAAATGTTTCGACGTTCGCCCCATTCACATGTCAGTGTTCCTCACCTCTAGTATCTTAATGGTGTTGATTAAGAAATCGACGAAATAGAGGGATTTTTCATCATAGCTACGACAGAGATACATTGTATATACATTAATGTAGATCCTGAAAGAAAAATGAATAAACACCAACGAGAGCCTAAAACTTGCATCAACCAAATTGGGTACTCTGAAAGAAAATTAGGGTTCATGGTTTACATGATGAAGTGATGATGGAAGAAAGTGGGTGTGTCACTAAAATTTGAGTCCAGAAACCCTCCCATATCATTGACGCATGCCAATATTCTATCCATGAAAATTTTTAGTGCATACAGAAACTGTTTGAAAAAATTTCAATGTTGTCCCCATTCGCAGGTCCCTGCTGTCGAACGTGTCTACTCCTCATTCAATTTTTTTTCTTCATTCCTCATTACTTGGCCATGGTGTAGTCCCCAAGATCCATTATTTTTGTACAAAATTACATACTAATGGCATAAAATTATCGATGAACTTTTGTCATCGATAGTATAGCAAATTCGTCGCAAGATTATTTACATTCGTCTCTCTTGTGACGATATCAAATGATGCAGCTTGGATTAATTTCATATTTGGTTTATCAACTTGAAATCTCAATTTGATACTTTTCAAGCTAGCTGTACCTTCAGTAAAATACAAATATGAAACTTGGAATCATTAACATATCTACTAGAACATATGAAAAATAGTTGGGTTTATGGTTTACATGATGCATTGATGATGTAATAAAGTGGGTCTGTCAGTCAAATTTGAGTCTTGAAACCCTCCCATATCGGTAAGGCATGTGAATAGTCTATCCAGGTCAAATTGCAATGCATACAGATACAGTTTGAAAACATTTCGACGTTGGCCCCATTCACATGTCACTGTTGCTCTCCTCTAGTATCTTGATGGTGTTCATTAAGCAATCGACAAAATAGAGGTATTTTTCATCATAGTTATGATGTATATACATTGTATATACATTGATGTAGAACCTGAAATCAAACTGAATAGACACCGACGAAAGCCTAAAACTTGCATCAACCAAATTGGCTACTCTGAAAGAAAATTAAGGTTTATGGTTTATATGATGAAGTGATGATGAAATAAAGTGTGTTTGTCACTCCAATTTGAGTCCATAAACCATCCCATATCGTTAAGGCATGCCAATAGTCTATCCATGAAAATTTTTAGTGCATATAGAAACTGTTTGAAAAAATTTCAACATTGGCCCCATTCGCAGGTCCTTGCCGTCGGATGTGTCTAGTCCTCGTGCAATTTTCATTCCTCATTCATTGTTCCTCATTCCTTGACCATGTTGTAGTCTGCAAGATCCATTACTTTTGTACAAAATTACATACTAATGGCATAAAATTATCGACGAACATTTTTCGTCGATAGTATAGCAAATTCATCGCAAGATTATTTACATTTATCTCTCTTGCAACGATATCAAATGATACAACTTGGATTCATTTCATATTTGATTTATCAAAATAAAATCTCAATTTGATACTTTGAAAGCTAGCTGGACCTTCAGTCAAATAAAAATATGAAACTTGGAATCATTAACATATCTACTATAACATATGAAAAATAGTTGGGTTTATGGTAATTTCCATGATGAATTGATGATGGAAGAAAGTGGGTGTGTTAGTCAAATTTGAGTCCAGAAACCCTCCCATATCGTTAAGGCATGAGGATAGTCCTTTACCAGGGTGTAGTCCCCAAGATCCATTATCTTTTTACAAAATTACATACTAATGGCATAAAATTATCGACGAACTTTGTTCGACGATAGTATAGCAAATTCATCGCAAGATTATTTACATTAATCTCTCTTGTGACGATATCAAATGATGCTTGGATTCATTTAATATTTTCTTTATCAAATTCAAATCTCAAATTGATACTTTGCATGATAGCTATACCTTCAATGAAATACAAATATGAAACTTGGAATCATTAACATATCTACTAGACTATATGAAAAATAGGGTTTGTGGTAATTCTAAGATTCAAATAGGTAACAATATAAATGAAATCTTATACGATCGTGATGGTATAAAAATGAAAGAGCTTTCCTTGGTTTCAAGAATAATTTATCCTCTACTTAACAAGGCCAACCACATGAAGGTGGAATCTCACATGGCCCTTCCCCTCCCCCTCACATCACTCTCAATTGATCCCGAAAACCCAATCTATAAAATATAAAATAATCAAAAGCAACGTCCTATTAAGATTCATGCATAGAAACTACAAAAACAAAAATTAATGAAGGTACATGAAATTATGTCTTTCTAAATGTTAATGTTTATGCCATTATTATAGTTCTTTGCATTTCATAATATAAGAGCATAATAATAACAAGATCACTGAGAAATACACATCCACGAGAGACACAACATTTATCCTGGGAAACCCTCTAGGGGAAGAAAACCCAGTAAAACTTCCTTATCAAGAGATGCGCCACCCTTCTTCTCCTCTCTCCAACTTGTAATTGTAGCTTGCCTCATAAGAAAATGATCAAGTGAAGTGTGTCTAAGAAGTGAGGCGCTAGCCTCTTATTTATATCAATCTGGCACATGTGAAGAGTCACCATCTAGCAGGGACGACCTCTCACTCTGGGTGGGTAAACCCACCTTTAATTAATTCTGGCCCTTTCATTATAACTGCTAGGGCTGACTTCTTCTTATGCACTTTGCAATTGACTGATGACCAATCTGCAAAAGGGGATTTGGTCCTTATACAATTACCGACATGATTAATCCTCAATGGGGATTAATCTAATAACAATAATAATAATAATGACCTAATTAAATCCACAATGGGGATTTAATCCAATAACAAAATAATAATAATAATTAATCCACAATGGGGATTTAATTCAATAATAAGAATGCTCTTCGCAGTTACATTATTTCAACACTCCCCCTTAACAAGAAGGGTATTCTTCATTAGCATCAGGCGAGAGAGGTCTGCATCATTGGTGGCATCTCGAGGACAATATCGTCAATATCATCTTGAACAATTGTCTAGCACATTTACGAGTCGTCAAAATTTTTCTTCATCAGCAACATCATCATTCTCAAAAGAATGCTATCATCGTCTGCATCAAACATGTATCAGTAAAAATGATACCTCATCACAGCACAAGGCTCTCACATCACAATACTACACTAGCTCAATGTCACAGTGGTTAAGATGGTAGCTCAGTGTCAGTCACATCTTGCTGAATGTCTAACAACTAAGTCAGAAGCAAGTATCATCATCTAGCTTTACATCTAACAACTAGGTCAGAAGCATGACTCATCTTGCTTTACGTCTAACAACGAGGTCAGAAGCAAGGAACATCAACATCTCACTTTACATCTAACAATGAGGTCAGAAGTGAGGAATCATCGGCGTTATGCTTTACGTCTAA
>JASDQU010382467.1:0-11135 GCA_032191745.1 Picea mariana | reverse complement strand
TAAGTGTTTATTCTGCATGGTAACATTACCTGATGTATGGAGCGTTGGGGATGTTACAAAATGGTATCAGAGATAAGTGAAGCGTCTGAGTAGTGGCATTGCCCATCCTGTTGGTGGCTGGAGATGTTACAAAATGGTATCAGAGCATGGTTACAACACTGAGCCTGGATGGGCCATGTTAGTGGAAGTTGAAGCAAGAGTTTTGGAAGGAGTTGTTATCGAAATGGACAAAACTCAAGTGTTGACCCAAGGTTTCAACATGGAGCCTGGATGGGTTGGGTGAGTGGTCATTGGACCCAAGGTTTCAAGAGGAAGTTGTGCCTGGAGGACTAATTTGAAACCTCAAAACCTTCCTGAGTGCCAAGAAGTTACCTTGGTCATGTTATGAAGCTCAGGAGGAGTAGCGGTGTCGTAAAACCATGAAAGAATTGGTATTGGGCCGCAGAGTAATGTGGACCTTAAGATCTATTCGAGAGAAGGAGAATCCTTCATGACCGTCAGATATGGTAATGTTGCAAGGCAGTTAGCTCTGAATTCCTTTGGAAATCCGCAAAGTAACATAGTTTGTTTTTCACCGTAGGATATGTTCAGAAGGAAGGGAAATCACTTACGACCATCAGATCTGGGGAATGTGCAGAAGGGTTAACCTGGAATCCCTTTGGACTTCACGACTTCAGTGAAGTTGATGAAAAATAAGAGAAAGCCTGAAGCCCAAAGATCCGAAGCCCCGAAGTGGAACTACACCGTAGATCTGGGGAGAAGAGTTCGATCGTTGGATTAACCAATGTCGAAAGGTCAAACGCAGTGGTGAAGGGTGAAAGCTTCTGAAGCTCTGAAGTCTAGAGTTAATCTAGACAGTCTGTCAAGAGGGACGTGTGTCAACAGATCTGAGACTTCGGGGAATGTCACTTAGGAGGATTTCAAGTGTGGAGTGTGACAAACTCCCGAAGTCCCGAAGAGCCGAAGTGGTGAGTCATATTGATGTCATCTGGAGGTGACATGAACACATGGGTTGTGTACCAAGTGTAAGTGGATTCTGAACTGTGGAAGATTGAAATGGAATTTGGAACGTGACACGTGTCACCCATTTGAATGGGCCATGTATCATCCACTAGTATTCCACCATGTGGAGTTTCGTATGAGTAGGGCTAGTGGGGACGAGGTTACCTAACGCAGTTAAAGGTCAGAGGACCCACACTGGCATTGATCACAATACATCCATATCGACAACCAGGAGGAATTGCGGGGACCCAATTTGCACAGAAAATAATTATCCAAGGCGGTCCCACAATCCAAACCCCGATTTCACTGAGGGGTTACATATCAACATTAGAAGAATTGTGGGACAAAAGGCAGGTTTCTCCAAACCACCATTGCATGCCCCCACAATTGGAAAACATTAAGTGATGTGATGTAATGATGTCACCAAAGGTGACATAGGAATGTTCGGAGATTAACGGTTTGGGATGCGAGGATGTGAAATCTTCTGAAGCCGAAGGCCCGAGTAAGAACCTAGTGATCTAGTGCTTGGTCATGGCCCATGATCACATGGATTAGGGACTGAGAGAAAGGGGCTAGTGCTCGAAAATGATTATAGATTAGAGAAGAGCTCGAAAATAAAATGAAATCTGAACGTTTTCTTAAATCATATTGGTTTATGAATGCTGTGGGATTTGTTAAGGAACGTTGGACTAAGAAATTCTGGTTGACTGTACGTTGTGTTGCAGAGTTCAGTGAGTGTTAGAAAAAAATCAAATTTTCACAGAGTGCTTAGGAGACACTCATAGAGATAATAGAAAATAAGTTTTTCCTTCATTTAGTGTGTTTATGTATTTGTGTTCATTATTATGTTTTATATGTTGTTCGTGGTTTGAATGCATAAACTGGTGAAGTATTGAATAACTTTCAATTGTTTCTCTTCTTCGATTTTTCAAGTAGAAGCAGTGCACATTGTCCACAAGGAGTACGTTGATAGAGGTAAGTTAACCTCAGAGAAGCTCAGGAGAGATACTGTTGAACCTTCATCAATGAAAGTGCAAGGAGTGCATAGGGAGAACTCTGTGTTAAGCTTAGAGAGAGATAGAGTCACTGAGAACTCTGTACGGATCTTCTAGGCGGGCATCAAGTGATTGCAAGTGTGCATAGAGATAAATTTTTGTCGAGTTCAGGGAGAAGAGTATCAGAGGAAGATACTCACAGAGCTGTTGAACACTCTGTAGAAAACGCTCAGCAAGGTATGCTTTGAGCAGAAGGTTTCCAGGAGGGCATGAATTTTTCATTTGAAAGGAAACAAAAGGGTCGAGACGCTTATGATACTGAGTAAATTGAAAAGCTAATAAGAGATAACACTTATGAGAGAGAAGAAGAGATCCAGGAGGCGGACTCGGAGGAGAAAGGTTAAAGGCCGAAGACATTGAACACTGACAAAATATTCCAAGGCATAAGAAGATAAAATATCAGGAGGAGGAGTGACGACAACCGTCAGATCGGTTGTGGGGAGGAGCCTATACCATTAGATCAGTGTCCAGCAGAACAAAGGAAGCGCATAGGAGAGGAACAGATCCCATCCGTTAGGTATGAGCACGAAGGACAAACAACCGTTGGATCTGGAGGCAAGTGCACGAGACTTAACCCTTGTGTGCACAGGAGTAGTGGACTTGTCAAAGTCCTGAAGTCTCGAAGTGATTTGGAACCATACATCGTCAAGGAGGACAAGTGGCGCAAGATCCACAACTTCAGAAGTTTGTGGACAAGGAGGAGGAGAAACAACCAAAGTAAATCTTGTTCGTTGATCTGAAAGTGGACGCGTGGCACCAGATTTGGAACTCTAGGTACAGAGCACTCTGGAGGAAAGAAGAGGATGAAAGCGTCGAAGTCCCAAAGGAGATCTCGATCGTTGATCGAGGAGGAGGTCGAAGGACCGTTGATTTGGTCTTGGTCGAAAAGAGCCAAAGTCCCGAAGAGAATCAGGGCCGTCGATTTGGAGAGGACGCGTAGGAGAAGATCTGTCACTCCAGAGAAATTCATTCTAAAGATTTGTGTGTGTGGAGACATGAGAACTCTTGAAGGCCGGAGAGCCGAAGTTCATCAGAATTGTCTGATTGCTGAGGATAGGTGTCAATAGATCTTCCACTCCAGAAGATTGTCATAAGGGGAAAATAAGATAGTTGAGAGTTGAAAATCCCGAGGGACGGAGAGCCAGAATCAACCGTAGTCGTTGATTTGGAAGGGAGCTACGTGTCGATATATCACAGATATCTAAGCTCATGCGTGAAAGAAAAAAAAAAGGTCGTTGATTGGACAGTTGGCGAGAGGCAGGTAAATAATAAACAATAGCCATTGATCGAGAGGTATCGCCAAGGAATTGGATATCGATGAACGAGCTGGATTGCGGGGCCATAACTTGCTCGGATGTTAAAAATATGAGAGCGGGTCACAATTTATACCACGGTTTTAACAAAGTGATGCATGACATCTGGAGGTGAATTGCGGAGAGAAAAGAGGGTTGGCATAAAACCACTCTTTCCCACGCCCACAATCACAGTTTTCCATGAGGTCATAGCCTAGGGTCTTATCAAGGAAAGGACTAATGAAAAAAAAAGGGCTAGCACCTGAAACTTGGAGTTTTGGAAGCATGTAGGAATAACCCACGAGTCTGCCAGGACTTGTACACCGAAGGAAAGGGGACCTGTGTAAGACTAATAGGGGTCTAGAAAAGGCCCAAAGAGTCAATTCGACTCATCATTTGGAAAGATCCAATGACTGAGAGGTTAGTAGACCCCGCTGAGGTAGGGGCACTGCGTCGAAAGTGCTAAGGGAAGAAATAGTCATGTACAGTGACTACAATAAGAGAACAAGAAGATTTAGGAATTCGTGAAGAATTGAAGACTTCTAGGATCAGCACAGAAAATTTGCACATGGGAAAGAAGTTGCTGCAATTTCTGTGGCAACAAGTATGTTATGGCTTGTTGGGTCAGCTAGAGGAAAGAATGCTTGCATGTTTGCAAGTGTTGTTGGTGATGTTGTTGCATAAGGAGGGAAGCAACAAAGAGCTGAAATGTTGGTTATAAGTTTGATAAAAGAAGCATGAAAGATTCTACTAGCATCAGACTTTCAGGTAGTATAAAATTTATTAATGGCAGTCATGCAGGTATGAGTTTTTATTACTCTTTTTGCATAATTGATGAAAGGAAATTTAGGTAAGAATTTCCTGAGCCAAAGTTATTTTATAAAATCACATGATTATATTATTGAATGCATACCACTGGATGTGGTAAAGGCTAGAGGCATGTATTAGTTCAAAGATTTTTAGCTTATGAATGCACACACTGACATAACATAATGTCATGTTAATTTGGTTATGGAGTAATAACCAAAGAATTAAAAGATAAGAACTCGTTATAGGAATGAATACTAGTCAGCTAGTCATGTATGAGACCAAGACATGGTTGGATATGGCAAGGTACGGATATGGGAAGGTTAGGAGCCACACAGGTACTAAAAGCTTCCTACCTTTAAATAAAACATGGAATGCAACCTATTTTCTATCACTAATGAACACCACAAAATTATATTCTTGGTGTAGTGTTCGGGTTGAAAAGGAAGGCATCCAATTAATTGGGAAGACAATAGGGAGTGTGTGGAGAATGTGTCAACACATTGGTCCGAATTCCAACTTATGGATGGTGAGATACATGACTGAGATGAAGAGCATTATGTAATTCAATGCAAGGTGCATTGAATAAGTATGCACTGAGAATTGCACTCATGCATAATAAGTGACAGAATTGTGTACTAAATGGAATGGTTGAATGAGTTTTGTAAGTACATGCATATATATTATTACATGGAAATAATTGTTACTAACAGCTGAAATGTTGTTAACTCATGAAGTTGAGGACATTTCAGGGAGGTATTAGACATTGCAACAGGAAAGTTGCAAGTCAAGTAGCCACATGAGCATTAACTACATGAAATTTTCTTGTTCAGATACATAAGTAATGAACTTATAGATATTACTGTGAACATGCATACGCATAGAATGGCGAGTCGTTCTAGTTTATTAATTGTTGGGTAATTTTGATTGAATTGCTAAGTGTAGAAAATTCTAAGATCACTGCATAAGATTTTGTACATATTGCAATTGAATTATGATGTACAGGAAATATTGAAAATTGTTGATAGTATGCAAGATTAAGCCTTGCAAGAAAATGGTATGCAGTTTGGTTCTTGTGGAAAACCACAAGGAAGGTTGCAATCCTAATATGGAAACAACCAAGAAGAATTATGAAACAAAATTCCATGTTTGGGAAAAAAGTTGAATTTCCTTTTGAACTAAGTTTGATTTCCTAAATGAATTATTTTATGTTCCCTCATGATAACTGCATGTGGGTGATGCAGATGAGATGATGTCGATTAAAGTGGAATGTTGACTACAAAGAGTAGCGTGGGGAAGATGTTGATTGGAGACCTCTAAGGGAAGTTGGAACTCCTCGAGCCACGGTGCTCTAAGACTTTCAGTCCGGCCTGTTGCTGAAGCCCAAGGAAAGGGAGGTGTAATAGCCGATGGACTGTGTGACAATGAAGGTGCACACTCCTGGGGTGGGACAGACATGTGGGGAAGATAGATCATTGGTTGGAATGTTGTTGGAGTTTGGTACCTTGGCCTAGACCATGTTGATATGGAAGTCTTCTCAATCAAAATATAAGCATCAGTTCTCTATTCATTGTATGCTATGTATCTTGTAATTCGTATACAGGTCAAAATGTTATTAGAATTGCCTGTATATATATTACATGTATGTTCAAATGTTGCTTCTGAATGATCAGGTGTACAAGAAGAGTGCTTACATCTATGGATTCCTAGCACTGCTGAGAGTTTATCAATGGATGGAACATCGTGGATCTACAACCATTCGGTGCTTTCAATGAGGTTTAATTGAAGCATGTAACAAGGAACAATAAGTTGAATGCTTTCCTGAAGAAAATCTATGGAATAGAGCAATTGAGTTCAGCTGTAGTATGGATACCATAATTGGTGCTTGAAAGTGAAGTTGGATAATGGGCTTCCAATAGCTAAATCTTGGAGCTTTAGAATAATTTTTGAATTATATATGTGTAAGTAAGTTGCACCGAGGACAATGCAAAAATAAGGGGAGGGGAGTGTAATACCCCAAGGACGATCCCCAGTTATATCTATGTATTGTAAACATGTTTTGTAGGCTGGTGAGCCGAGCAATTGTAAGCTGGTAAGATTATGTGCAAGTAGGCCGGAGAGCCTAGGTGTTAAAGGCCGGGAGCCTGTTTTGTACATGTAAATATGCACTTTGTTAATATAAAAACATTGTTGCATGTAGACCAACCACGAAGAAAGAGTGATGGGGGACTAAGCTTCCACAAGGTTGGGAAAAGGAGGGAGCTAAGTATTTGGGCCTAGGGGCTAAGCTGGGGGGCTTACCTCCAGAGGAATAATATTTTAATATTATTTCCTGAAAACTAAGGTGGACATAATATGTTTTGTTATCCTAAGTTCATGGTAGTCGGGGACGTAGGCTAAATGGAGCGCATGCAACTCCAGGAAGACAAGTGTCGACCTGGGCTCATGCAGTTAAAATATGAAGCGTCATATGTGTTGTGGGTTTGCTTGCCATTCTCGACCCACTGTCTAACCGTGAACCGGGGCATCCATCGTGGATCTCTGGAACCAGTAACCTATGAGTCAAATCATGTTGGTAGTTCGTTGGTCATTCAACCATCCTCCACGTGAGTTCGTGAGGCCATTATTCCATCCTTGGCATGAACACGAGACCTCGGTGGTCAATCTCGGATAACCATGCATCTCTGAAAAGGAGAACGAAAAGTCGACCTATGTGATTCCGTGAACCCAGTCTATCCGCACCCGCAGAGTGAGTTTGTACCTTAATCGTTTTGATTTGTTGTGTTATGTTGAGAGTCGAGTTGTGTCATAACTATTGGCTATTGCGGCCACATAGTTCTTGGACTGAGTGTGGCTTGCTGCCATCAGTTGTTTCTTACTGAGCCTTAATATGTCCTAGTGTTTGAATGTTACCTTTTGGGTGTCCATAACTATTTTTCCTTGTTGCTGTTGTTGATTCTATTGTTTTCACCTGTACCCGACTGTAGCTAAGTCGAAGTCTGGTTGAAGAGGAAGGTTTTCAGGCCTGTGAGAAACTCTCCTAGGTGAGAGAGTTTGCTGGGAAGTGAGTTCTCCTAGAAGGGAGTTCTGTAGCAGCTACAATACCCTGAGACTTCTGGTCCAGCTTGTTACTGAAGCCCAAGGTAAGGGAGGGGTACTAGCCGATGGACTTGTATTAATGAAGGTGTATCCTTCTGGGGTGGAGCAGGCGTGTGGGGAATGAGGGTTTGTGGGTTGTGGGCGTAAGTGGCTCCTGAGATAAAATATCCTTCATGTTTCTTTGTGCAACTTCCTTGTTGTTCTTGCCAAGCCTAGAATTCCCACACCTGTGGAGTTTAGTCCCAGCTTGGGGGTGACCTACTGGTGAGAGTGATGAACAACATAGTCTAAGGCTGGGAGGTTCGTGGAAGGTCTGCACGTAGTTGGTGGATTTACTCCAGCTAAAAGATAAGTATCATTTCTGTGTTTAATTATGTATTTTATGCATGTTTGGATTACTTGAAATGTATCATGTGTTTCATTGCATGTGGAATTATTGTTAATCTCAATTGCATCTGTATGGTAGCAGTAATTATGTGTTTATTGTGAATAAGTTTTTTATTTTCATTAAAATGCATATATATATATATCATATAAGTGTTTATTTTGCGTGGTAGCATTACCTGGTGTCTGGAGGGCCGGGGATGTTACAAAATGGTATCAGATCTAAGTGAAGCGGTTGAGTAGTGGCTTTGCCCGACAGGTTGGTGGCTGGGGATGTTACAACTAACCACAATTGACTATGGTTATCTATGGTCACCTTTGCTTCATTGTGGTTGAACATAGTTGATCTTGGTTGACTTATGTCACATTTCTACATTCCTCGTTATGTCACATTGTGGCATTTGTTAAGGGTTATGGTTCATTTTGAGATTCATCAAGGACTATGTTGATGTTCCTAAAGAAGTAAATATTTAATTCCTATAATTGATACATGGTAAAAGTAGGAAATGTTCCCATTACAACACTTGATAATGTTCACTTATATTTGAACTCAAGCAACAATTCATTTTTCAATAATAAACAAAAGAAAAATGATATATTCTTTATTTTAAATGGTATGATTTTCTTGAATAGAAATGATGAGTGATTTTTTTATTAACAACAATAAATAACCTTATCATAAACAATAAAACATAAAACAATTAACATTTATATTTTAATATAGAAATAATTGAATAATAAATCAATGAAAAATTATATTTTAATATCTTATGATTTTACAAAACCAATTATAAAAAATTATTAATTATCTCGAGATTATTTTAATTTTCTAGAAATTAGAGATGTCTATAGAGTTGAGTGTTAGTAGATGAGAAATATCTCATAAACAATTTATTCTATTGTCATTTAGAAGACACATTGTATCATATTACAAGATATTGCAACCACGCATATTTAGAAAATCAAACAATAACCATAGTGGATATATCCATGTTTTTTCAATTATATCATAAATGTATGGATTTATGTCATCTTTATCTCCATTACAGATTTATGTTTAAAAAATCGACCAATAACTATAGTAACATATATTCATATGTTTTAATTATATTATAAATATATGTATCTTATTTCTAGTGAGTATATTTATATATTTATAATTATATCATAAATATATATATTTTATTTTTATTTTTATTTTTATTGCAGATTCTGTTTATCTAACATGGAACAAAGTTCTAAAAACAGTTGGTGATGTTGGTGATGGGGAGACAAAAAATCCAATCATATTAAAAGTTAGTGTAGCTCATGCCTAATAAGCTCTCCAAATAATTTTAACAATTATTTACTAGCCTTTTTCTTACACTCGATTTCACATACCTTATTATTCATTAGCCTTCTTCTCACACTTCACTGGAGCCAAACCAACACACATTTGGGTGGCTAAATAATTTATTTATTAATTTCCGTGAGTATTTAATGGTTTTATAATTATGCCCAAAAGCGTACACCTATTGACAATGGGCAGATTTAATAGGGGTTTGGTGCTTAATAAGTTTTCTATGGAGGATTAAATATGACTGGAATATTCTTAGTAGTCACACAAAATAAATGGCTGTAATTTCAATCATTAACTTTATGTGTTTACTTTTTTACATTAATTTGTTTATGTGTTTACTTTTTTACATTTACCTAATCATATTTAAAAATTACTTTGATAACTAACTGATTGTGATTAACAGAAATTAAAATATTAACATCAGATAGATTCTTTTCATCTTATCAGCGTTTCTGAGTTGATTAGCCACAATTATGTAGCTGTGCTAGTTCATAATGAGAGAGTGAGAAGGACTAGCCGTGCCATTTCTACATCGCCGTATCATCACATTCCAATTGAAATCGTTTTCATATCTACTTGTGATTTTGCGGTTCGGTTCTCTGCGATGTGGATTTTTCGCTAGTAGTCATGGGAAACAATGAAACCTTGGTTGATGGCACTGATCTTCGGCGCTTCATGTTAAATGATAAAACGTTGGCGGATCCTGCCGCTTCTTCCTCCAATACTGCCAGAAATGAAAGGAAGGTAGCTTGAAGCGTACTTGTCAATCAGATTGGATCTTATATATCCAAACGTAAATCGAATGAAGGTACTTTGAGGCTTGCTTGTCAATCAGATTGGATTATTTGTGTTCAAACGTGTCAGATGCATTCTATTTTTTTTCTAAACATCTTAGATTTCAGATTGGATTTTATATATTAAAGGTATTTTATACATTCCAACGGTAACAGAGATAATGAACAAAGAAACTAAAAATGTGAAATCTTAAAATTATTTCTTTCTCAGCTACACGCATTAAAACAAAGATAACAGAGCTAGCCAATGATAATTAGATTAACTCCAAAGATAATTAGACCTATAGAGTAACACCATGTTTAAGTACAAGAATAATTAGATTAACCTCAAAGATAATTAGATATATAGTTGAACACCAGATTTACAATTGTCATGAAACATACTTTTACGATTGTCATGAAGCATACTTTTACAGTTATAGTGTATAAATAGAATATTACGCTGAAAGTATGTTAAGATCATAAGTCAATGTTAAAGGATGAATATGAAGCATACTTTAACTAAATTTTTGGCCAAAAACATCTTCTCTTACTTTAGAAACTAAATTTTATTAAAAACAAAACTAGTCCAATTGAAACAGTTGAAACAGTGGGACCATTACCAATGCAATTCTTCTTACAATATTATAACAAGCTCCAACACCCATGCAATTACATGTACACTGCTAATCAAAACATCCAGCGATACATACATGCAATTACATCTACAATGCTAATCAAAACATCCAGCCATAACTATGCCTATATAGGACACTCAACAAGAGGCACCGAATCAATTAGATTTAAATCTAAATGAACAAAGCAACAACTTATTTTAACCACCCAAACTCAATTGAGATAATACATATTTAAGATTACAACTAACAGACAATTTATGGTAACTATAAATGTAATATATAATAAACTAAAAATGAATACAATAAGTAATAAATTAACAAGATGAACCAGAAAAAAATGAACCAACAAAAATAAAGCATGAATCGGATTAAAAAGCATTGTTTTCTATTTCAACAATTCTCTATGCAGCAGGTACAAAGAAACGAACAAAGAAAAGAGCAGCCTAAGGGGTATGTCATCTAATCTTGTGTAGAGTACAATACTATATCTTTCTTCATTTTATATAATTTCCAAAACCTGCTCTATCAGGACAAGCCCTTATAATAATTTGCACTAATAGGGCACCCTAAGCCCTTCCACTATATTACAAGAAACCTTTTAGTCATAGCAGACTGAATAGTGTTACTATTTTCAACAGTCATGGCATAACGGTTGTGCATAACCACAACAAAGCAATCTGCAACCTTCCCAAAGTAATTTTATTTTTTCACATCAACAATGGGATGGTGTATAATCTAATAAGTTA
>JASDQU010382463.1:0-11135 GCA_032191745.1 Picea mariana | reverse complement strand
TAACCTGGCCGAATATAAAAGAATAACCAGAGAATTCGATGATGATTGCCAAGGAATTTTTGATCTCTTAGAAAGAGCTCCATTGAATATCGGAACATATGACTGTCCCGGATTATTAGGTGATATTAATATTGCCAAGCACCAACTAAGGTTCAAAGAAGAGCTGGAGGAAATGAAAACAGAGATTTCAAAAATTAAATTAATTAATATCACAGAGATCAACAAATGGAGGGTGACGTCAAATCTAAATTTGAAAACTATTAAATTCACAGAAAAGATGATAGAAAATCGTTTGCCTGAATTGCAGAAAAGATTTTTCTTGTTTGAAGAAAATGAGATACCAGATGCTCCCATGACTTTTGTGAAATTTTTGGGAAAGTGCGTTTAGTGTATTG
This sequence comes from Picea mariana, assembly GCA_032191745.1. Classification (NCBI taxonomy): domain Eukaryota; kingdom Viridiplantae; phylum Streptophyta; class Pinopsida; order Pinales; family Pinaceae; genus Picea; species Picea mariana. Next base: position 10,740 of record JASDQU010382463.1, on the reverse strand, counting down.
AAGCGGAGAAACGAAGTTCGTCAACGCAAGTTTAATTTTTTTTTTTAAATGTTTTTATTATTAGAAGTTAGAAAGAAAATGTAAACGATCGACATTATTTTTATATGTAACCGTAATATTAGGAAGTTGGTTAGTCACCAACGAGAAAAATTTGATGAAAATGTATAAATGTAGTTTCTAAAGATGGAGAAGGGGCTTTTGATTTTTTGGAGAGAGCCAATTGTAATAACAGTTTTCCAATCTGTCGTAATATAGATTACAAACGAGATTCTGAATCCTACAAATTTGTAGCTATGTGTTCTTCAACCCTGTTTTCTATACTGTATTACATTTTTCTTTCAATGTTTTTCTAATGAATAATCGATTTGAAATTATCTACATCTTTGATTTCTAGTTCAGATTGGTTTGGATATCAAATTATTTACAGTTTTTCCTTTGAAATTGTTATCAGGAATTTTAAGACCTATAAATCATTTGAACCTTAATACTTAACTTTTCATTAGAAACCTCGTTTTTTTTACATTATTATCTTTCGAAATATGAGATTCTTTCTTGATTAAAGCCTCATAATTTTCTGTAGTATTTATTTGTTATCTTATAATCCTCAAATTGTTACAAATCCAGGAAACGACCTCGAATGTATTTATGTTAGTGTTTTGAATTTCAAAATTGTTTTTCCTTATTCTCATCTCTGGAAAGTTTGAAGTAACGTTTGATTAAAATTCTTTCACAAATAAATAAATTTTTATCCTCCATGACTGTTCCAAGTAGCAGACAACCCAACATTGAACCTGGCCTTCAAGATCAAACCAGTATTGCCTTGAATCTATTTAATACCATTTTACAAACAACAACTAACCGGGTTGAATTAGAACGTTCATGGGCTGCTATTGAGAGAGATATTAGCATCCAAGAACAATAGGAAGAAAGACAAAGACAGTTGAGAAACTGATTCTGCTTCACCCTTTCTTTTAAATTCTTATTCTCAAATTATTCCTTTAAACATTTATGGATGCCTTGACGGTATACTTTACAGCCTTAAAGTATAAACTCAGGAACAACATGCTCCAAGGGTGACACTCGCCTCTTGACTGAATTTGGTAGACGTCAAACCCCTGGAGTCAATACTTCGCCAGGTGATCTTGTGGGAGACTAAGGGCCCGTAAGGAATAAGGTTCTTTCATTATTGCACGCCCCTTAGAATCATCATGAGAGACTGTCAAAGTCTTCCCTCACTACATCGTGGGTGTTCTCGAACTAGGTAATCGTTAACCTACAATTCGAGCCACAATGGGAGTGCTAGTAGGATGTGTTAGAGATATTTCCACACCTCTCCCCCATTGTCTCTAGTTGTTCTGCGTGACCCCTCTACTCCAAATGTGAGTCTGGTCGGCAAGCTATTGTCATCCTGCATCCATAAACAAATAATGTCATCATAACATCTAATCATATGTACATATGTCACATCAACAACATTCAAACCCTAACAGTCCATTCCCTGACTCGATCCAGAGTCCGAGGGGTTTCATCAATGCCTCTGCATCCTCAATGTCCAGAGTCTTGCACACTCAAGAGAACCCAATCAATAACACTTGTCTATGTAAATATGACATAATAACATATCATCGGATCCACAATATCTCATAATCATAATCAAAATGAAATATAGTACAATAACCCGAATCACTTGCATGCAAGTGTCCTCAAAGAATAAGTTCGCTCAGTGTGAGCAAGAGCAGGATGTTGCAATATGTGACATATGATTGGGTATATTATGATCTTTCTTATGTATCATTGACAATGTTTTGTTGATGGATGCAGGCTGATGATTTCTTGCTAATCAGAATCACATAAGGAGTAAAGGGGCCATGCACAACAACCAGATATTAAGGGAGAGGTGTGGCAACATCCCTGCCAAATCCTACTATCACTCCCACCATGGCTCGAATTGTAGGTTAATGATTACCTAGTGTGAGATATCCAAAATGTCATGAGGAAATAACCAGACAGCCATTCATGAATATTCTAAGGGGCACACAATAAGTCAGGGTCTGTATTTCTTAGAGGCTCTTGGTCTCCCATAAGGTCACCTGAATGGAGTATTGAATCCAAGGGCTGGACAGCTACCAAAACCAGTCAAAGGAGATTGGAACCCTTGGAGCACATAGTGCATCTTGAAGGGAATGTCACATAATTAAAATTTGAATCAAAGGCGAATGGCACCCTTGAAGCACAAAGTGCGTCTTGAAACTTGAGAAAATGTTAAACCTTAAAACCTTGAGAACCTACTGAATTAATTAATTGATTAATTAATTAACTAAAGAATGAATTTATTAAGAATAATCCCTAAGGGTCTAGGCATTTGCAAATAAAGATTTAACTAAACCTAAGTCTAAGTGAGTGAGAAGACTAAAAACTAAAAATTTTGAATTAAATGATGAGGGGATGAAATAAATCAAATTAAGAATAAATGAAAATAAAAATAAATCCTAAGGAATGCTTATTACACCTGCGCAAGTAAATAATAAATTAGAATTTTAGTTGAGAAATGAATAAAGCATAAATGTGTAAGCATAGAAAGGTATCTAGTCTACTCTAACTAAATTTCCTAAATTAAACACAACTAAGTTTTAGAAAAGCTTCAGTCATTAAAAGGGAAATAGAGGGAATAAAGCGACAACTAGGAGTAATTTTAGGAGCACATTTAGGATGAGTGAGAGAAATTGACATTTAATTAAATTAAATGGTAGATTTATTGGTGCAAATAATGGGAGTGGGTGACAAGTGTATGGGGGGAGTAATTCCTAATTAATTTTTAAAAAATGAATTGAATGTGCAAATGGCAAGTGGTCACTAAGAAAAATTATACAAAATAAATGGTTGAGAGGAGGAATAGGGATGACTAGTTTGAGTAAGGTTATGTTGCATAAATTCTGATTCGTTTTAATTATGAGAGTTGGAATTCCCACCATGAGAAAGAGAGTGGTAGCTCTACCTTGTGAGGTGAGTTGGGATCTATAGAATCTGGTTGTGGTTGTGCGTGGCCCCTTTGCAGCTCAGGGGATGAGGGGGAAGAAGAGTACCCCTAGCATTGGCTGGGAGGTATTGATGAAGTATTCATAGTTAGCAAACTGAGAGTTGGATGGAGCACAAGTGTGAAAGAATGTCTTCGAGTTCGTCGCCTTCAATTACGGTATTCCTCACTGAATTATTAAATGGAATGTATTAATTTTATTGTATTTTTATTTGAAGTCGCAATGTTTTAAGTGTTTATATATATATATATATGTATATATATATATTTGGGGCATTTTCAACATTTTTATTGCGTACAATCTCTGCATTTTCCCCCATGATTTTGTTATGTTTACCCAGTAATTGGGTCTCTTTTAACCTCTACGATTCTAGTCTTACCCTCAACGAAAAATTGTCATCTTTGCATTGCATTTCTTCTCTACCCAACAATTTAGGTGTCTTCCGTCTGTTGTTTTGGACGAGGAGAAAAGGGGCTTTGCCAATTTTTATCCCATAGGGTCGTTAGTATAACGTTGTTTTGATTGTATTTTGTATTACATATCATTTGTATAACACTTTTGATTCATGGTAGACCCGACTTCAAATATTATTGAAGGAGTAACATAGTATAACACTGTGAATATATTCAATTAGTATAAGCATAGTTTTGATTCCTTTTGGAGGAGGAAAAGGGCTCTGGGGTTTTGGAGAGTATTCTAAACTCATTTTCCCCTAGTGTTCTGTAAACCATGTATCCATATGATCATTAGTATAACGTTGTTTTGATTGTATTTTTTATTACATATCATTTGTATAACACTTTTGATTCATGGTAGACCCGACTTCAAATATTATTGAAGGAGTAACATAGTATAACACTGTGAATATATTCAATTAGTATAAGCACAGTTTTGATTCCTTTTGGAGGAGGAAAAGGGCTCTGGGGTTTTGGAGAGTATTCTAAACTCGTTTTCCCCTAGTGTTCTGTAGACCATGTATCCATATGATCCTCCCCTCAGAAACTAAAGTGATTTTCCCTGCATTATGGATGGATATCCTAAGCTCATCACCATCTCTCCTTTCCCAACCCAAAAAGTTTACATTTTCCCTCTACATTGAATAGGAGATGTAAATATAGAGCTCGTTTCTATGGCTCAATGTTTCATTTATTAACCCTCTATGATTTGGTCTAGTCTAAACACTCCATATCTCAATTACCCTCTGTGATCTGGCTTGGGAGGTAAACTTCCCAAGGTGAATTGCTCTTAAACCTCTACCTTATCATTTTATTTATCCAACAAATGTCTCTGGTGTACCTCTGTGATTTGGCTTGGGATGTAAACTACTCGAGCTGGATTCCTCTTAAAGCTCTTCCATATAATTTTATTTTTATCCAGCGAGTTGTCTCTGAGGACCCCTACGTTTTACAATGCACTCACTACAATTTGATGGATTGATCACCTATGTGCCCTCACACATGTGTCGAATGACTTAGATTCTTTTACTCTACATTTTTGGGTTGTCCTCAATGATTGATAAGAGCTTGGAATTTTCCTTCTGTTGCACATTTCGCCCAGCTTCTTCCACCATAATTTTCTGAGTTGAATCAATTATAGTCTGCGTTATTTTTTTAGTTCTCTGAGCATCACCTTTTTCCTCTGTGTACAATTAATTGACCCCACCAATTTTCCTCACCAAAACCCTGCACTTATCATGCAAACATTACGAGTTCTGGGTTGTGCTAGATCCCTAGTTATTTTTTCCTTCCTTTATTATCTGTGCGTGGGCCGAAAATTAATGTTTTTAATGAAATTTCAGAGGAGATAAAACCATGCCTCCAACACCTTTTTGGCCAACAACATCCGGACATATCACTGTTATTTTTCTTGTCTTTTCTTATCTTGTCCTCCAGCCTCATTATATTAAAATTTATGCTCTATTTAATTTTCTGTAGGAACATTTTTTCACTTTTAAAGAACATTATTGTTACATCGAAGTGTGTTAAATACTAGGGAAATCCAATTATTCAATTTCTATCAGAAGGTTTGGTTTTTTCAAAAAAGGGTTAGTTTATTTTAAAATTGATTTATATTGTTTATTTCAAATCGATTAAGATTGTAAAAACAAATAAATCAAGTGGAACTTGATTTAATGAAAAAAAAATCACCTTAAAGAAGATTGAGTTGGTCTAATTTATAGAATTGTCATATACATTATTAATAACTTTTACTCATGCGCAAACATAAATGTAATGTAAGGAATGATTGTTCTCGATAATATACTTTTTGCATGCATTAAAAATATAATGTAATGAATGATTGTTGTAGACATTAGAATTCTTTCACAAATGGAAATGTAATGTAAGGAATGGTTTTTCTAGATAATAGACTTTTTGCGCGAATTAAAAATATAATGTAATGGATGATTGTTGTAGACATTAGACTTCTTGCACAAATGGAAATGTAATGTAAAGAATGGTTTTTCTAGATAATAGACTTCATGTGTGCATTAAAAATATAATGTATTGAATGATTGCTGTAGACATTATACTTTTTGCACAAATGAAAATGTAATGTAAGGAATGATTGTTTGAGATAATAGACTTCTTGTGCGCAATAAAAATATATAATGTAATGAATTATTGTTGTAGACATTAGAATTCCTACACAAATGAAAATGTAAGGTAATGAATGATTGTCTTAGATAATAGACTTCTTGCATGAAATGAAAGTTTAATGAAATGAATGATTGTTGTAGATATTAGACTTCTTGCGCAAAATGAAAATTAATGTGATGAATGATCGAATTCATGTGATTATATTTTCTCGTGCAATGAATATAAATGATAATTTCTCTTGCACCTTGGATTTAATGTGTTATATGATGAGTTATGTGAATGATTACTCATGTGCCATGCTTAATTATGGATTATGATTGATTGATTGATTGATGAAATTGATTATCGTAGATGTTGTTGATTTAGCTAGTTCCTTGGACTTGATTGTGTTCCTGGGATGTAGACACCTCCTTGTTCCTCAGAACAATCACCAACCTTGAGACCCTAAATGGTCAAAATCAATTGGATCTTGGACTTGAGAATTGCTTATGTGTCCTGGAGGTCATAACCTTACAGGGTAGGTTGGGCGTGTAGTATCTTTTTGTCATTCTTATGTTACCATTATGATCCTTATGTTATTATTATGTTATCTCATGGCATCCTTGTGTTATTTGATGATTATGTTTATGTGATGAGTTGATCTTGTGTCGCCATTCATGATGCTTTCAATTTTCTGTCGTTATTCAATTATGATGATGTGTTAATTATATGTTGTTGCTAAATATGTTGATGTGTCAGTTGTGATTTTATTTTATTATGACGATGAGACGCTTGAAATTCTTTTAATTATGATGTCATTGATTATGCATTGTTGAATTATGTGTTGATGCAATTTCCTAATGATTTAAAAAAAAATTACCTTTTGTGCTTCTTTTTTTCTTAGGTGTAATAGAGGTCTGTTACAAATGGTATCAGAGCGGGCTGAACCCTACAACTTGGGATCATTATGCCTTCCAATGTATAAACACTTGATTAATAATTTATCACTAATTAAATTGAATTGTGTCCTTGCAGGTAATCATGGTTAGAGGATGCCACATAGGTAGAGGACATAGTGCTAGGGGAGGAGGCACAACACCTTTAGTTGCATCCATGCCAGAGGGGTCTAACCCCCAAGGAGAAGAACAAGTCTTTAGATAAGAGAAGATTGTTGTGGGGGATGTGGTTCAGTTGATGAGGTACTTTCAAAGGATGTCAGTGGCCTTGATTAACTGTATGGATAGAGATGAGGCCTAGGTGCCTATACCCCCTGAGGGTCCACAGTGCGCCCTAGTTGGTATGGATAGAATTCACATAGAACTCGAGAAGGTCAAGCTTCTTGATTTCTTGGGTGCCACGGACGATGTAGCCGTCGAGGCATGGTTGGAGAACATAGCGATGTGCTTCACACTTCATGACTATACCTCCAACATGAAAGTTCACATGACGTTCTTTCAGCTAAAGAGGAACGCTCTTCTATGGTGGGAGATGCCCCTACCACAATTGAGCACGGTCGTTGAAGATGTGTCATGGGAACTGTTCGAGGAGCGGTTCCAGGAGAGTTATTTTTTAGAGGAATTCATTGAGTGCCAGCTCAATGAGTTCAACGCCTTATGACAAGGTGGTCATACAATTCTCGAGTATGAGGCCCATTTCATGGATATGCTTAGGTATGCTCCACATCGAACACTGAGAAGCTCAAGGTCAACAAGTTTGTGTTCAGCCTTAACATCAACATTTGTGTGAAGGTGAGGATGCTAATGCCTAAGATGTTGCACGATGAAGTCTAGAAGGCCCTCATAGCCAAGGAAGAGTTGATCAATAGGAGCCAGGGAAGGACTCTTGCGAGACAGACAGGACAAACAAAATTTGGTGCGCAACAACATTAGACACCATCTAGACATTCATCAAGTTTTCGATGTGCTTCGAGAGGATCCACGTTCATGATACCATGATGACCAATGCCTCAACAATGAACTCCCTACAGACAACCACAACATGAACAATAACTTCATGCGCAACAACAACAATTCATGCCTATTCAACAGAAAAGACCAGGGTTTCAGGCTAGTGGGTCATCAACTTCTACTTCGGGGACTAGGAGTACTAGACAAAAGGCTGGATGCTAGACATGTGGAGAGCCACATTACCAGTGTGACTGTCTGGTTTAGAGGGCCAAAGCAGTCAGGTCAGTTGGACACACTACAGTAGGAGATTTGGGCAAGGCCCACCAGATTCACGCAACGGTGAATAACCGCTAGGATGAGCACTAGTCTAGTGTGCTTGAGATGTCAGGTACCATCGTTGACCATAACTTTAGTATTTTGATGGATCCCGATGCTACAAAGATCTTTATTTCTGGTGCAACACTAAAAATAATTAATGTAAAGGTAGTCAAGAAGGACGATTTTAGCTAAGTGGAAATGGCTTCGGGAGCCAAGCAGAAGGTTGGAGGAAAGGTTACAAACTGTAGCCTCAACCTAAGAGATTTTGTAATGAAGGCCAACCTGTACATCACCATCTTAGGATCTTATGATGTCATGATTGGTATGGACTGTTTGGAATCAGATTATGCGATACTCAACTGTAAGATGAAATGGTTGAGTTTGACCGATGATGAGGGACAAAGATGAGTGATTGTCAAAAGAAACCAAGGAGTTTCCCTAAGGTTCATCTCTTCCCTACAACTACGGAAGAGTATGTGCAAAGGATGCAAGCTATATGAAATATTAGAACTCAACGAAAAGGGCATGGTGGAAGGATTCAAAAACCTTCCAGTAGTACGAGAGTTTGCAAATGTGTTCCCATAAGAGTTACCAAGTTTGCCTCCCAAAAGAGAGTTAGAATTTACCATTGACTTAAACCTGGAATTGAACCGATAGAAAGGAGGCCTTATCGGATGTCAATGCCTAAGTTACATGAGTTGAAAATTAAACTAAAGGAGTTGTTGGACCTAGGACTTATATGTCCAAGTGTGTCACCTTGGGGTGAATGTGTTATTTTCATATGGAAGAAGGATGGGTCATGGAGACTTTGTATTGACTATTGTCAACTAAACAAGGCAACGATCAAGAACCAATATCCGTTGCTAAGAATAGACAATTTGTTTGATAAAATGAAAGGCGTGATGGTGTTTTCAAATCTTGACTTGAGATCAGGATATCACTAGTTATGGATCAAGGAGGAAGACATTCCTAAGACCGCATTCAAGAAAAGGTTTGGAAATTACGAGTTTATCGTTTTACCATTTGGATTGACAAACACCCTAGGGGTATTCATGAGCTTGATGAATGGGGTGTTTCGTGAGAACTTGGATAGGTTTGTTCAAGTATTCATTGATGAAATTTCTATATATTATCGAATGATGAAAGAACATGACAAACATTTGCGCTTGGTATTATAGTGTTTATGAGAGAACAAATTATACGGGAAAATGTCGAAATGATCATTTTATCAATTGTGTATGAATTATTTAGGGAATCTTATATATGATGAAGGAATCTTTGTGGATCCAATGAAAGTAGAGGCTATTATGGAATGGCCTGTACCAACAAATGTCCCAGAAGTACATAGATTCATGGGTTTAGCTGGAGATTATCGACAGTTCGTCGAAGGTTTTTTAAAGATAACAAATCCGATTACGGAATTACAAAATAAAAACAATAAGTTTGTTTGGATAGAGAAATGCACATAATCGTTTCAAAGGCTCAAGGAGATTTTGACGACCATGATGATACTAAAGGTCCCTAACATGAATGAGTAATTCTTGATATGAACTGATGCATCCAAGGAAGGCTTCGGAAGAGTCTTTATGCAAGACAGTTGAATGATCACTTACGTCTCAAGGAAGTTAAGAAATCATGAGGAGAACTACGCGACACATGATTTGGAGTTGTTGGCCATTGTGTATGTTCTGAGAGTGTGGAGGGACTACCTGATTGGATGGAAATTCAAACTAAAAATAGATCATTGTGGTTCACAACACATTTTTACACAAAGTGACTTGAACACATAACAAAGGCGTTGGTCAGAACTGCTTAGCGAGAGAGATTTTCAAATTACCTACATAAAAGGAATGATGAACAGAGTGGCATATGTGTTGATTAGGAGACCACCCATATTTTTGGTGATACATCTTCCGACGAATCTTCATGAAAATATTCTAACTTTAAAACACGACGATGACTTGTATAAATAGGTTAAGGAAAATATCAGACAAGACACCATGTTGGTACCAAAATTTGAGGGATTTACTGTGGACAATGATAGATTAATGAGGTATAATAACCAGATTTACATACCTCCTAATGATGAGTTTAGAATTTTGATCTTAAATGAAGTTCATAGAGTAATTTATATGGCTCATCCAGGAGTCACAAAGATGAGGGAAGAACTTAAATCCTTATTCTTCTGGAAAGGAATGAAGGTGACCATAGTCAACTACGTGGCGAGATGTCTATAATGTCAGCAAGTGAAGGCTGAACATAGACATCCGATAGGATTACTAAAGCCACACTTTATTCCAGAATAAAAATGGAAGGTCATTTCGATGGACTTCATTGTGGTATTTCCGCTGACGGCAAGGAGGCATGAATTGATTTTTGTGGTATTTGACACTCTGACGAAGAGTGCACATCTTATCCTTTTCTATATCAGGTGTCAGACATATCTAGAGTTTGTATCAATGAGATTGTGAGATTGCATGGAGTTCCTAATAGGATCATATCCGATCGAGGATCGATGTTTATAGGATGATTTTGGAATAGTTTCCAAGAGGCCTTGGGAACCCAACTTAACCTTAGTACCACGTATCACCCAGAGATAGATAGACAGAAAGAAAGAATGAAACAAATATTGGAAGATATGTTGCATATGTATGTGATGGACCAACATAAGAATTGGGAATAATTATTTCCACTGGAAGATTTTTCTTACAACAAAATCTATCAAAGCACCATAAATATGGTGCTATTCAAGTTTCTATACGAGAGACCATGTCAGATGCCTTTGAGATGGGATCGGCTTGAGGATAGGGTCCTTGTAGGACCAGAAGTGATCCAAGAAATGGAAGAGAAAATGAAAATGATAAGACAAAGGATTAAAGAAGTGCAATATCGATAGAAGAGTTA
>JASDQU010382457.1:0-11041 GCA_032191745.1 Picea mariana | reverse complement strand
CTCACTCTCTCTCCGCCCCTCTTTCTCTCTCTTGTCTCCCTCTATATCTCCACTTCCTCTCTCTCTCTACCCCTCCTTCTATTTATCCCTCTCTGCTTCCCTTCTTGTCACTATCCCTCTCTCTACCCCCCTCTATATATCCCTCCCTCTCTCTCTCTCTCTCTCGGAAGCCAAAATGCGCATATACGAAATCTCTCTTCCATATATCTGCATTTTGGCTTCCGTATATGCGTATTTATGGAAGGAAAAAATGCGCATATACGGAAGCCAAAATGCGCATATACTTCCGTATATGTGCATTTTGGCTTCCGTATATGCACATTTACGAAATCCAAAATGCGCATATACGGAAAACAAAATACGCATATACAGAAGAGAACTTTCCTATATGTGTGCATTTACGGAAGAAAAAAATGTGCATTTACGGAAGCCAAAATGCGCATATACGGAAGAGAGCTTCCGTATATGCACATTTTGGCTTCCGTAAATCTCTCTTTCATATATGCGCATTTTGGCTTCCGTAAATGTGCATTTACAGAGGCCAAAATGTGCATATAGGAAAGGAAAAATGTGCATACACGGAAGAAAGCTTTCGTATATGCACATTTACAGAAGGAAAAATGCACATTTACAGAAAACAAAAATGCGCATTTATGGAAGCTCTCTTCCATATATGTACATTTTGTCTTCCGTATATGCGCATCTATGGAAGCCAAAATGCACATATACGGAAAACAGAATGCGCATATACAGAAGATAGCTTCCGTATATGCGCATTTTGGCTTCCGTAAATGCGCATATATGGAAGCCAAAATGCGCATATATGGAAGTCAAAATGCGCATATACGAAAGCTCTCTTTCGTATATGCGCATTTACAGAAGGAAAAAATGCGCATATACGGAAGCCCTATATACGAAAGAGAGCTTCCGTAAATGTGCATATACGGAAGACAAAATGTGCATATATAGAAGAGATTTTGCGTTTATGCGCGCATTTACAGAGGGAAAAAATGCGCATTTACGGAAGCCAAAATGCATATATATAGAAGAGAGCTTCTGTATATGCACATTTTGGCTTCCGTAAATCTCTCTTTCATAAATGCGCATTTTGGCTTTCGTAAATGTGCATTTACGGAAGCCAAAATGTGCATATACGGAAGGAAAAATGTGCATATATGGAAGAGAGATTCCATATATGCGTATTTACGGAAGAAAAAAATGCGCATTTACGGAAAACAAAAATATGCATTTATATAAGCTCTCTTTTGTATATTTACAATTTTCCTTCCGTATATGTGCATTTACGGAATCCAAAATGCGCATATACAGAAGCTCTCTTCCATATATAGAGCTTTTGTATATGCACATTTACGGAAGCCAAAATGCACATATACGGAAGATAGAATGCGCATATACGGAAGATAAGTTTTGTATATGCGCATTTTGGCTTCCATAAATGCGCATATACAAAAGCCAAAATGTGAATATATGAAAGCTCTCTTCCGTATATGCGCATTTTGGATTTCGTATATGTGCATTTACGGAAGGAAAAAAGGCACATATACGGAAGCCAAAATGCACATATACGGAAGCTTTCGTATATGTGCATTTTGAGCTTCCGTATATGTGCATTTTGGTTTCTGTATATGCACATTTACGGAAGCCAAAATGCACATATACGGAAGAGAGCTTCTGTATATGCACATTATGGCTTCCGTAGATGCGCATATACGGAAGACAAAATGCGCATATACAGAAAACAAAATGTGCATAGACTGAAGAGAAATTTCATATATGCGCATTTACAGAAGGAAAAAATGCGCGTATACGGAAGCCAAAATGCGCATTTACGGAAGCCAAAATGCGCATTTACGGAAGCCAAAATGCGCATATACAGAAGAGAGCTTCCGTATATGGACATTTTGGCTTCCGTAAATCTCTCTTTCGTATATGCACATTTTGGCTTCCGTAAATGCGCATTTACGGAAGCATTTACGGAAGCCAAAATGTGCATATACGGAAGACAAAATGTGCATATACGAAAGAGAGCTTCCGTATATGCACATTTATGGAAGGCAAAATGTGCATATACAGAAGAGAGATTTCGTAAATCTCTCTTCCGTATATGCGCATTTTGGCTTCCGTAAATGCGTGCATTTTGGATTCCATAAATGTGCATATACGAAAGCCAAAATGCGCATTTACGGAAGCCAAAATGCCCATATACAGAAGAGAGATTCCGTATATGCACATTTTGGCTTCCGTAAATATCTCTTTCGTATATGCACATTTTGGATTCCGTAAATGCGCATTTACGGAAGCCAAAATGCACATATACGGAAGACAAAATGTGCATATACGAAAGAGAGCTTTCGTATATTCACATTTATGGAAGGCAAAATGCGGATATACAGAATCTCTCTTGCGTATATAGAGATTTTGTTGTGGAACTGATTGTCCCAATGTGTTGAGGAACTGGTTGTCCCAATCTGAGACAATGGTTTGTGGTACCCCAAAATGTACCCACACTCGTTCGAAGAAGAGCTTGGTAGTGGCCTCCGTTGCGATGCTCTTCTTGCATACGGCGAAAATTGCCATCTTGGAAAATCGATGAACAACCACAAAAACATAATTATTTCCCTACTTGGTTGAAGGAAGGCCCGACATGTATTCCATCGAGATGGATTCTGAGGGCTTGTCAGGAGTAGGAAGAGGGTTTGTCAGGAATAGGAACTGTGACCTCTGGAACTACACCCTCTGGAACTATGACCTTTGGAACTATGACCTGTGGAACTGTGACTGTGGAACTGTGGCCTCTGGAACTGTGGCCTCTGGAACTACGCCCTCTAGAACTATGACCTCTTGAACTACGCCCTTTGGAACTTTGACCTGTGGAATTGTGACTTGTGGAACTATGACCTCTGGAACTACGCCCTCTGGAACTATGACCTATGGAACTGTGATCTGTGGAACTATTACCTATGGAACTACGCCCTCTGGAAATATGAACTCTGGAACTATGACCTGTGGAACTACGCCCTTTAACTATGACCTCTGGAACTATGACCTCTGGAACTTCAACCTCTAGAACTATAACCTCTAGAATTATGACCTTTGGAACTATGTCTTATGAAACTATGACCTATGGAACTATGACCTGTGGAACTATGACCTATGGAACTACGCCCTCTGGAACTATGACCTGTGGAACTACGCCCTCTGGAACTATGACCTTTGGAACTATGACCTGTGGGACTACACCCTCTGAAACTATGACCTCTGGAACTATGACCTCTATAACTATGCCCTCTGGAACTATGACCTTTGGAACAATGACCTGTGGAAATGTGACCTGTGGAACTGTGACCTCTGGAACTAATTCCTCTGAAACTATGACTTGTTGAAATATGCCCTCTGGAACTATGACCTATAGAAATTTGACCTGTGGAACTGTGACATGTGGAACTATGACCTCTAGAACTATGACCTCTGGAACTATGCCCTCTAGAACTATGATCTTTGGAACTATGACCTCTAGAACTATGACCTGTGGAACTATGACCTGTGGAACTGTGACCTATGGAACTGCGCCCTTTGGAACTATGACCTGTGGAACTACGCACTCTGGAACTATGACCTCTAGAACTATGACCTGTGGAACTATGCCCTCTGGAACTATGACCTATGGAACTATGTCCTATATAACTATGACCTATAGAACTATGACCTCTGGAACTACGCCCTCTGGAACTATGACCTTTGGAACTATTACCCATATCCATATTGTTTCAAATCGACATCACGAGTACACGTTTGTAGTCACCACACAAACCTTGTCATATCAATTAATGCATATGGCCATTAGGTTTGCCATTTAATTTAATCTTCTACAGAAACAGTTAGACAGGTCATAGTTCCAGAGGGCGTAGTTCCACATGTCATAGTTCCAGAGGCATAGTTCCAGAGGGCGTAGTTTCAGAGGGTGTATTTCCAAAGGTCATAGTTCCAAAGGGTGTAGTTCCAGAGGGTGTAGTTACAGAGGTCACAATTCCACAGGTCATAGTTCCAGAGGGCCTAGTTCTAGAGGGCGTAGTTCCACAGGTCATAGTTCCAGAGGGCGTAGTTCCAGAGGTCATAGTTCCAAAGGGCGTAGATCCAGAGGTCACAATTCCACAGGTCATAGTTCCAGAGAGCGTAGTTCCACAAGGCATAGTTCCAGAGGGTGTAGTTCCAGAGGTCATATTTCCAAAGGGCGTAGTTACAGAGGGTGTAGTTCCAGAGGGCGTAGTTACAGAGGTCATAGTTCCAAAGGGCGTAGTTACAAAGGGCGTAGTTCCAGAGGTCATAGATCCAAAGGGTGTAGTTCTAGAGGACGTAGTTCCAGAGGTCATAGTTCCAGGGGGCGTAGTTCCACAGGGTGTAGTTCCAGAGGTCACAATTCCATAGGTCATAGTTCCAGAGGGCCTAGTTCCAGAGGGCCTAGTTCCACAGGTCATAGTTCCAAAGGGCGTAGTTCCACAGTTCATAGTTCTAGAGGTGTAGTTCCAGAGGGCGTATTTCCATAGGTCATAGTTCCAAATGGCATAGTTCTAGAGGGTGTAGTTCTAGAGGGCGTAGTTCCAGAGGTCATAGTTCCATAGGGCATAGTTCCACAGGTCATAGTTCCACAGGTCACAATTCCACAATTCATAGTTCCAGAGGGACTAGTTATAGAGGGCATAGATCCACAGGTCATAGTTCCAGAGGGCGTAGTTCCAAAGGTCATAGTTCCAAAGGGCATAGTTCCAAAGGTCATAGTTCTAGAGGGCGTAGTTCCACAGGTCATATTTCCATAGGTCATAATTCCATAGATCAAAGTTCCAGAGGGCGTAGTTCCAGAGGTCATAGTTCCAAAGGGCATAGTTCGAGAGGGCGTAGTTCCAGAGGTCATAGTTCTAGAGTCGTAGTTCTAGAGGGCGTAGTTCCACATGTCATAGTTCCAGAGGCGTAGTTCCAGAGGTGTAGTTCCAGGTGGAATTGTGACCTGTGGAACTACACCCTCTAGAACTATGACTTCTGAAAATACACCCTCTAGAACTGTGCCCTTTGGAACTATGATCTGTGGAACTACACCCTCTGGAACTATGCCTTTGGAACTATGACCTTTGGAACTATGCCCTCTGAAACTACACCCTTTGTAACTATGACGTGTGGAACTACGCCCTCTAGAACTATGACCTGTGGAACTACGCCCTCTAGAACTAGGCCCTCTAGAACTATGACCTATGAAATTGTGACCCGTGGAACTATGACCTTTGGAACTATGCCCTCTAGAACTACGCCCTTTGGAACTATGACCTGTGGAACTACGCCCTCTGGAACTATTACCTATGGAATTGTGACCTGTGGAACTATGACCTATGGAACTACGCCCTCTGGAACTATGACCTTTGGAACTACACCCTATGGAACTACGCCCTTTGGAACTATGACCTGTGGAACTATGCCCTCTGGAACTACGCCTCTGGAACTATGTCCTATGGAACTACGCCATGTGGAACTACGCCCTTTGGAACTATGAGCTTTGGAACTATGCCCTCTGGAACTATGACCTGTGGAACTACACCCTCTGGAACTATTCCCTTTGGAACTATAACCTATGGAACTATGCCCTCTGGAACTACGCCTCTAGAACTATGACCTATGGAACTACATGCTCTGGAACTACGCCCTTTGGAACTATGACCTCTGGAACTACGCCCTTTGGAACTATGCCTCTGGAACTATGACATCTGGAACTACACCCTCTATAACTTTGACCTGTGGAACTACACCCTCTGGAACTATGCCCTTTGGAACTATGACCTGTGGAACTACACCCTCTAGAACTATGCCTCTAGAGCTATGACCTCTGGAACTACGCCCTCTGGAACTACGCCCTTTGTAACTATGACCTTTGGAACTACACCCTCTGGAACTATGACCTCTGGAACTATGACCTGTGGAACTATGACCTCTAGAACTACGCCCTCTGGAACTATGCCCTTTGGAACTATGTCCTCTGGAACTATGTCCTCTGGAACTACACCCTCTAGAACTATGCCTCTGGAACTATGATCTCTGGAACTACGCCCTCTAGAACTATGACCTCTGGAACTATGCCCTCTGTAAATATGACCTCTGGAACTATGACCTATGAAACTACGCCCTATGGAACTACGCCCTCTAGAACTAGGCCCTCTGGAACTATGACTTGTGGAATTGTGACCTGTGGAACTATGACCTATGGAACTACGCCCTCGGGAACTATGACCTCTGGAACTATGCCCTTTGGAACTATGCCCTTTGGAACTATGACCTCTGGAACTGCGCCCTCTGGAACTACGCCCTCTAGAACTATGACCTATGGAACTACACCCTCTGGAACTATGCCCTTTGGAACTATGACCTGTGGAACTAAACTCTTTGGAACTACGCCTCTGGAACTATGACCTCTGGAAATACGCCCTCTGGAACTACGCCCTTTGGAACTATGACCTTTGGAACTACGCCCTCTGTAACTATGCCTCTAGAACTATGACCTCTGGAACTATGACCTGTGGAACTACGCCCTCTGGAACTATGCCCTTTGGACCTATGACTTGTGGAACTATGCCCTTTGGAACAATGACCTGTGGAATTGTGACCTGTGGAGCTATGAACTGTGGAACTACACCCTCTAGAACTATGACCTATGGAACTACACCCTCTAGAACTACGCCCTTTGGAACTATGACCTGTGGAACTACGCTCTTTGGAACTACGCCTCTGGAACTATGACCTATGGAACTACGCCCTTTGGAACTATGACCTGTGAAACTACGCCTCTGGAACTATGACCTCTGGAACTATGACCTTTGGAACTACGCCCTCTGGAACTATGCCCTTTGGAACTATGACCTGTGGAACTACGCCCTTTGGAACTACTCCTCTAGAACTATGACCTCTGGAACTACACCCTCTGGAAATATGCCCTTTGGAACTATGACCTCTGTAACTACACCCTCTAGAACTATGACCTGTTCCAATTCAACCAATGAGTAACTCTCTTGAGTAAACCTTCTTAAAATATGTCCAAGTGATGGATAAGTAGGATTTCTAGTTATGCGAGGGTGTGATATAAAAGTGCAAATAAGGTCATCCTTAGTATCTCTCTTGAAGGTCAAGGCTTGGTCCAACGTCAAAACAAGATAAATTGTTTATTTATCATTTTCTTCTATCGAGGGAGAGTTTTTTGAATTAGGGAAAGGTTTAGCAGGGGGATAGAGAGTGAGAGTTATAATGGATTTTCCATGTGATATAGTCATATATTCTGACCTACAACCAATATATTTGAACATAGACCATGTAGTTTAGGTTTTTCCATTGTTTATTTGGTCATCACATTGATAGTTTCTCCTAAGTCAATCAAGGCATTAGGAATGGAAGTCAACTTTCCATATTGGAATACACTAATKATYGTACAAAGAAATACTTATTKCTTCTTCAAAAGYYGTGTTACRATTTAATKGTTTTATATTKYTATAAATTYKCTATCTCCCGAAGCAATWYTCTTGATAGTAGATAACATTCTTTACATAAAAAGTGGTAAGCTAGATTATTTGGTGGCGACCATCTCTTTTTTGGACAAAAGTGAAGTGCAACTTGTTCATATTCTACTAACCACTATTTGTTTTATCAGTCATACTATTAACAAGTTTGGAATTTGATTATATATCTTTAATTAATTTATTTTTTTAAGCTAGTGATAAAGTTCTATTAATTAAAAGAATATATAGATAGAGTTGCATTGGTCCACCATAACATGAAACCAATCGATGTGGAGACAAAAAGATCCAAATTTCTGGCTTGTCATGTTCCATCTAGGGAGACCAAATCCCCTTGAGTTAATGTATGACAATCAACTATAAGGATATCACTCGGAGAGGTTTCCAAAGCCCTGTCAAGATCTCCCATTATTAAATTAACTCCTGCATTGGCTAAATGATCAGCCACTCTATTTGCATCTCTTCTAGCATGCGAAGCTATGCAGACTAGAATGGAGCAAATCTCAGATTGAAGGAGAGACGGGTTAGTCGCAAGTCGCCATTTGTTAGAGACCTTATTAGGAGAGGAACCATTCTAGAGTTTGGATAGCATTTGAATGATACGATGAGAATATCCTTCAATAATGATCTTAGAGTAACCACAATGTGTTGCATACCTCAACCCTTGGGTTAAATCCCATAAATCAGTGCCATTATTAGTGTCATACCCTAGACTGCCAACCAAGAAGTGAAGAACTTTCCATGAAGAATATCGAAAGAGCCCTCCAAAGCCTATTAGGCCTAGGTTTCCTTTGGAAGCTCGATCAAAGTTGAGCTTAATAAAATCCAAAGGAGGGGGATAAGCGTGGGGTTATTTTCTCCCCAGGAGGACAAATCAAACTATCTTTTTCATGGAGTTTGGGAATAGAGCTGAGGCATATGTGTTGGTATATATACTAGGTATATATATCAGTATGTATACTTAGTATATATACATCATTATATATGTACTTAGTATATATACTGACATATACACTAAGTATATATACTAACATATATACGCAGTATATATATTGGTATATATACTGAAGCATATACCTAGTATACTAGGTATATGTATATGTGTCGATATATATACTTAGTATATATACTAGAATATATACTAAGTATATAAACCGACATATATACTAAGTATATATAATTAGAATATGTCGGTATATATACTTGTATATATACCAGTATATATATCGATATATATACTTAGTATATATACCGATATATATACTGGCATATATACCTAGTATATATACTGGTATATATACTAAAGCATAGTTATAGAGGCATACTAGAGGCATCCTGTGGGGTCATAATAGGTGGTATCAAATGTTGAAGCATGCTCTATTAAAATGGTGATAGGGCAGATCATAGAGATAGTTTGGGCACAGACTTGATGAATGCTTCGGTATGACAGATTGTTCCATCACGGAGAGATTTTGGGTGTAGGGTTTGGTTTGTGTGTGGTTTGTGACAGAAGTAAGTGCCAAGTTGCGGATGAGATCGTGACTTGTGAACAATCATGTGTGCACACTTTGAGAATACCAGGAGAAGAGTTCGTGGGGTGAACTGAACACTTGGGCAAGGCAGGCGATCGAAAAGTTCATTGCAGAACTCATCGTAGAGTTGATTGCAGAGTTTTGGAGAATTCTTTGAGTAAATTCTTAGGTGCCTTGGAAAAAACTCTTGCAAGTATAATGAAGATACTTGGAGGGTTGTCCATGGTTGAATCACATGCAAATGGAAGTGAAACAGAGAGGGAGCCCAAGATAGGAAGAATAAAGGATCAACTTGTTATCTTGGAGAACATTGTTGAGTAGATGGCATACGCAATGTATCAGCATGGTGATAAGGTTGAACAAATGGAGACTATGATAAGAAATATGAGGCATGGGTTTAATTATGTCATGTCGGATGAAACCAAGGCAGGTCCAAGTTGCAATAGATTCATTCACATAGGAGTTGAAAGTCCAAGATGACACCATCACATTCTTGCATGTATGCTTCCCCGACCATGGATTTATGCGATGAATGACATATATCTGTAGTTTTAAGATGCCAGAATACGTCTCTACCCTGAAAAACTTTAACACACAATTCCTGCAAAAGAAAGTGCTTTGATACGACTTGTAAGGTACCGGATCTATTATAATAGCAGAAAACATAAATATTGCAGAGAATAACAACGAAATCACACAATATATGAAACCACAACACCAAAATAATACCTTTCTTGATAGGAAACAATGTTCACTTGCCTCTTCGAGGGGGAAACCTCCAATAGAGCAATGCTCTATTACAATAATTCTCAAGACAAAGACTTTTCATGCCTCCTACTCTTATTTATACTAATTCTATATTTTAAAGAACCTTCTAGTGGAAGATATTTCTAGAAGCAGAAGCTTCTATTAGGTCTTCTTACATTGACTTGTTCACATTTATTAAATAGGTCTTATAAACTAATGTCGACCTTAATTACATGGAAAATATATTATTCTACCTACATGAGGGGTTAGGGAGGTTAGATCCCTAACATATTTAATGATTATGTTTGGGATTACAAACTCTATTAATCTTGGTAAAATTTCTAACTTGTATGTTCTTTATTAAGTTTAGATATGAACTTGCACAAAATGAACCTTGTCAACATGAAAAAACCTAAATTTGGGATTACAACAATGAGAATTATGATTTTTTTCATTCAATTTATAGTGTTATCAAATCGTCATTCTCTTATCCAAAATGATCATTCCCCTTTTCCCGATCCAATGCATCTTTATCATTTTTTTCTTCTTGTTGCGTCGAGAGGCACATTCTACAGCCCAATATTAGGTCGATGTGTGATTTCATGCCTAAATTCAACGTGGAGCTGATACATGTCACTCTTAAATAATAATAATAGAAATTAAGTAAATGAAAATTGTATATGTCGACTCTAACCTTTTGCGAAATAAAACACACACACACACAGAGATATTCAAATTAAAATAAACTAACCTAATTAAACCAAGATAAAGGAAGATTAAAATGGCTACTTCACCTCGTGCTCCATTATATCTCACTTCAAGCTCCACTATCTCCACCCGCGGCTCCATCTTCGGCTTCATTATCTCCATTTCGGACTCCATCATCTCTAGGTATTTATCATATGCTAAATTATCACAAAAATCTACTCTGTAACTTTTTTTATCATATGCTAAATTATAACAATTTTATATATTTCCACGTGACCGTTCTTCACAACAACGGATTCATGTGTTAAAATGTCGATGAACATTTACATGCAAGGAACTACACTTTTACTAAGTATTGACATAAGCCATTCTTTGTTGATTTTCCCATATGGTTTTCTAGGTAAAATTATGTGTTATTACTATGTTTAAGATTGATCTCTTCAACATTTTTTCTGCATTTAATTACAATATGCAAGCATTACACAATCA